>PNEQ01125452.1:0-21885 GCA_003012365.1 Medauroidea extradentata | reverse complement strand
CAATACACCCGATATCCTCGTCAACGAATCATGACGTTTCGTTTTGTTCTTATAGTCGCTATCCCGTGGATCCCATAGGTTCCTTTCCTGTCGATACAACTCAATAAGTTCTAACACTTTTTCATCGGACCACTCCATTGTTAACTACTGGCTAACCTCCTGTACATACAGAACTACGCAAGCTCACGCCACTAAGGACAGCTGCATACTGGAAGAGTAGGGACGTAGACAAGGGGAGGGGCTGCGAGTCGCAGGCCGCGGGTAAACCCTTTGATGTTTACCGACGCCAGGCCGCGGGTAAACCCTTTGATGTTTACCGACGCCAGGCCGCTAGAGATTCAGAGGCCGGCGGCCTGTGCCACCGGCTTGGGCCGCACCAACTTCATCAATGTTTGCGCGGCATGTGCCGCGTTGGTGAAGACCCGCCTAAAGGCATGACCGCATGTCTGCAACAAAATCTTCTTGGCAAACACCGCACAGCCATAGCTCTTCATTATCTTTCGAAGTGGTTGGTTGAATCATGGTTGTAGGAGGTTCGACAGAGTCTTTTCCAAAGAGATTTCTGTTAAAAATTTTTGGCTCTGTAGTTAATAGCCTTCTTCCGAGGGATTGCGGGGCGCTTAAGGTTTGACGTTTGATGTACTCAAATGTTCTTGAAATGGTGACTTCTGAAGTTTTGTCAATCTTTGAGAGAATGTTATGTAATCATCGGACTCTTCTTGATGTGTTATAAGACTGGGGGCGAAAGCTTCGTCGAGTATTACAGCACTATTAAATGGCCAAATCCCTGTTGCCCTAAATGCACTGGAAATGTTTGTTAATGTCATACATTTACCCCAGACAGGAGTGAACACTCTAGAAAATGTTTCCTAAGTAAGCTTCCGATTAGCCTCCTCAGGATCTTCCTCCCAGAATAGAAGCTGCTGATCCCAGTAGTGTTCAAAAGACCGGAATACTCCCTTATCCAAAGGTTGGAGCTCATGAGTCGTGTTAGATGGTAAGCAAAATAGAGTAATGTCATGCTCATCAGCTTTATCAACAATAGAAATGTTAAGGTTACATTTTGCTCCATCAAGAATCAGCAGTGTAGGACCGGAAGGTTTGAATTTACTGAAGTGATCTATCCATTTCACAAATGTAAGAGTTGTCATACTGCCCTTTCCAGTCATTTCTACAACTGAACCTGCTGGCAGTCCATGTATAAAAGTTTGCCTGTATCTTATATCTTTAAATAAAATAATAGGTGGTATCACTTGACCTAAAGCACTGGTACATGCAACCACAGTAACATTTTTCGCATGTTCTTGAGCTACAAGATGCACGCACTTTGCCTCTTTTTGTGCTAACACTGATTGCTGATGATGTAATGTAAGGCTAATCCCTTTCTCGTCGAGGTTGAAAATGTTTTGTGGTCTGCTTTTTAAGTTTAATGTCTCCAGAGTGTTGTCAAGCTTAGCTAAATAGTCATTTACAAACACTCAAATCCAGCTCGTGCTCAAAAACTGAATCAAAGACTGAGCTTTTCTGATGGAAAGACGTGGATGGCGGCGCATAAATGCACGGTACCATTCCCTTCCTGCTAGCTGCTACGCTTTGTTGACTGGATGTGCAATAGAATGCTTTTCCACAAACTTGTAAACACATTTGCGTACAATCACAGGTGTCAACGGAAATCCAATTTCAGAGAAGTGTATAATTCTGTCCACTAAGTCACATTCTTGCTCTCTTGTAAGAATGCTTCGTTTCCCCAACTTACGTTCAGATAACCCTGAATTCAAGTGATTCCGCAAAGTTCTACGTGGGATACCCAAATGGTTTGCTACATACCTTTGAGATTTCCCTCGGGCCAACAACCTCAGTGCTTCTTGCATTTTAGATTGAGCCCACATTGCTCTCACACCTTGGCATTTTTTTACCCATGTTTTCAGTACTCTGAA
The DNA here is from genome assembly GCA_003012365.1 of Medauroidea extradentata. Taxonomy (NCBI): domain Eukaryota; kingdom Metazoa; phylum Arthropoda; class Insecta; order Phasmatodea; family Phasmatidae; genus Medauroidea; species Medauroidea extradentata. Next base: position 19,948 of record PNEQ01125452.1, on the reverse strand, counting down.
ACAAAAAGCAATTTTTTTAGAGAATGCTGCATAGCTTATGTTTTATAATTATGCTCCAAAAACAAATCCAAGCTAGAACTACTGTAAGAAATACTCGTTCTAAAAGAACGAGTGCTTGCCGATATCGCTTGCTACAACACAACAGCTTGGGATGGTCGGCTTGATTATTTGACGGCTTGCGGTTCATAAACATTTTTCTGTTTTTGTAACAGTTATTTGGAAGCTGACCAATCATAAGTATGACGCACTTCCAACTACGCACGTCGCAACGAAAATAAACTTGTAGCGGGAAAATATTTACCAAATTTACTATCTGATAAAATATCTTTGGTACATTTAATAAAAAATAATTCGCATTACTGAGAGCGAATTATTTTGTTTATAAAAATCACATTGTCATGTGGTAAATTTTGATTCAACAAATAAAACCAAAACTAAAAAGAAGGATGTTCAGCTTTCTCTTCTTATACAACCAACATACATTAATGCTCCTTTTTCTGGACAGTAGCAAACAAAATTTTTCTTACTGATACGCAAATGCTATGGTCCTTTTCTATCGGGGGCAGTTAGTGGTTCTAGCTTGGCCAAGAAGTGTATTCTGTAATATACACAGCCACAAATTATTAACTCTCATTTAATACTAACAAAAAAAAGTTATAAAAGAACATGTTATTTTAAATAATTTTTGGAAAATTTAAATAAAGATTAATGACAGTAATTGACATCTTTTCTCTAAATCCTTCTTTTAATATGAAAATACAATACGGAAAACATGGCGGTTCACAGCCACCCAGTGAGTCTTAGTATTTAAATTGAAACAAATTAAATGTAATGAGCTTTAAATTCCACGGCAGGTAATAAGACCCACCCAAAACATGTGTGGGCCTTATTACCTGTTAGCACGACATTTTTAATTTTTTTGAAATCAATAATAGGAGTAATGTAAAACGGACTTTCGAGGTTTGGTTATGTTGTTAATTAAGTATATAATGACATCATATTATACACATATGTTTTTAATGTAAAGAACATGAACGGCACAGGTTCATTTGGAAATAAAACTTATAAAAACAAGGTAACACTCACCTCCGTACTCTTCCATGCACGCTCTACGGAACAGGATGGCGACTACGAGTTTGAAACTACGGCCGCTAGATAGCATCACTAGTAGCTTCGGGACTGTGCTGTTAGCGAAGTCATCCGGGGGCGGCAAACACGTTAAACAGTAACTGGGCCTTATTTCCTGGTGGATCTTATAACCACCTACTACATTACATGACCTTGTTGGATGGGTTTCCACTTTTTATGCTTATACTGGGAGTGCTGGCTATAAATCCAGCGAAAGTAGCTGTAAGAACATCCAACTAAATTTAATTGTTAATAGTTTTTTTTTTTTTTCAAATATTTCGTATTTTGTGGCAAATTATTTTAGCTATTTAATTTTAAAACAATAAATGTGCTGCAATTTATAGCCGACATTTTGCACTACCAGAAGCAAGATTTGTGCATATCTAAATTTTATGATGGAATTCCAATCCCAAAACCATACACAAGTGAATTGTGGTTGTGAATCTGGCTTTTAGAGTTTTAAACTCTTTTCTTTACACAAATTCCCTTATGTTTCTCTTTTGTGTTATTTAAAGCATAACCTTTCCTCTCTTTACAGTTCCCCACATTTGGCAACACTATTACGGACACCTTTGAAAATAAGTGACAACAATGACGGATTGGGATTTCCACTAAAAGTGTTCATCACATTAATTCTTGTTTGAATGGCAATTCATTAAAGATTGGTACACAAAATAGGCTCAGTACTCTAGCTTTATTTCTACTATGAGACCAATTGGAAAATGTATGTTAATGGTTTTAGGCATCATTTAGTTACTCTGTTATAAATGTGCTTGTCTGTTTTCCATGGCTTAGTTTGAGTAACAGGAACATGAAATATCTGTAGCTGATTTCATATAGAACATTAATATTCGTCCTATCAGCACTATATTAAACCTGTCCTATCAGCACTACATTAAACCTACATCAAATATCTGCATTGCAAATATTTTTGTCTCCTTTCACAGTAGCCCTGGACGTAGTGGAATTGCCAATGTTATTAATGCAGCGTTGAATTAAGATAACGGTTTGGAACACTTTATTGTCAAAGGAAAGTTCACATTGTGTTTATGCAGTCTTTATATGTCTTTGTGTGTATGCAGTGCAAAGCATCAAGCAATATTTTGTTGTGACTGTTGCAGGACTACATCTAATATCACCAGAAAGGAAACAGCACCGCCAGTTATGGGTAGTTGTAGCCAAAGCATATGGAGGCTTGCTCTTACCCAATAGTCTGAAGATCCTGAATCAGACACTAAAGCGCCGGTACTAGAGGAGTTATTGAGTAACACAGTGCCGGTAACTGGGATGTCCGGTGAGCGTGATGCTGTGCCGGATGATATTACACCACCTCGCAGCATCAAACACGAACAAAACCGTGATGGTGTTGTAAAGACTTTAGCTGTACTGTCTGATGCCTCACGTCAATATAAGCGCGCTATTGTTGACAAAATAAACGTAGCAGTGGACCCACCTGAGGCATCGCTCAATGGATTTATTTCCTTTCTCTTATCCATGTGGCCAGAAAGGGCTTGCTTATGAGCAAAGTAATGGTGCTGTTTTCTGAGGAGTCTGACAGGGCTGATGCTAATTAGAATCATAGATTTAAGTCATGTATCATTGCTTGTTCATAATAAAATTTGTAATTTATTGGGGCATATTTTTTAATTGATACTGCTATGCAGTTTTCCTTAAATTTTTTATATAAATTTTATAACTATTTTGCATATATTTACACAGTTGATCTTGCAAATACTTTCCTGACTTTATACTGCAGTACTTGAATTTAATAATTTTGTACATTTGTTTGCTATGTTGTAAGCTGATTTATTAAAACACTCAATGTACAGTTATACTGATACAACACTCAGCATTATATAATTTTTTACGTACCGTATGTATCTTGTTTGGTCAGTTACATGTGCAGCCGTTGTAAATCGTGTGTGATGTTCGGTTCCTACAGCCTACTATTTTATGTATTAATAAATGATAATGTTACCTGAATTTGAGTTGTCTTAAATAGCCATGATTGTTAAACTTCATTCCAATTAGGTTTCATACTTAGTAATACTGAATCCATGTTATCTACAGAACAAAGTATTGTATCACCTCTGTATTACATGTTGTATTTACCACACTATTATCTGTCTCGTATAAGAATTATATTTCTTGACAGCTGTGTTGGCAGTGCTTTTTTCAACTATTGCCATGGAGTAAGCAAAGCAGTGTTTTCCTATCTCATACGTGACTTTAGCAAGAACACACTCAGCTGGCTATCAAAACTGTACAGTACAACAAAATGAATATAATTTTTCTGTAGAAATAATTTGAATACTTAATAGTCTTCAGAACTGTAAAAAAAAAAATGAAATTATAATGTGAGACAGACTACAGTGTTTAGTCAACAAACTGAACGGTCCACAAATCAACCGCTAACACAAGTACCTGTTTTATATGTGGTGCTGGAATCACTAAATGTTTTAAATTGTCATAAGGTTCATGGTTGAATAAAGTTTTACTACATACATACAATACTAAGAACTTATTCAAGTGAAAAAAAACTATTATCAATCCACAATGAATTCATTAGTATGAATGCAAACCCGTGGTTATTTCATCGTCCTGAATTTAACACCAAGTTGATAAGTATTAATTATTATTTTTTTGTATTTAATATTTATTGAAAATTCTGCGTTACAAGTGATTATAAACGCTGGTATAACTAAAAACACATTAGTTAAGAGTGAAAAGTGATGTTACTTTAAATCTTCTTTATTTACAGTACGTCAATGTTCTTGTTTGTAAGTTTGTTTTATATATTATAATACAATGTATTTTTTACTCATGGGCACTGCTTGTAATTAACATACTGCTTAAGTTGCACATAACCTCAAACGGTTTTCTTTACTAACGAGTCTGAACTTACAATAATAATGCCGAATTTCGCTCTATTACTGATCGGCTTTGAAATATGTAGCTAATGTAATTTATTCATTTCATAGTATCATCTTTGTACAAAAATGTACGCAACATTCAATGAACAAAACTAAATTGTAGGGTTATATTTTAAGTTTTCAAGACTAAGTATTTAATACATGGTTTCATCCAGAAATCATTCATGAACGTATACAGTAGCAAAGTTGACAAAGAGTAAATTATTTATGACGTTCTAAAATGTACTCTTCAATATGGGGAATTTGTTAGTTATCTAGGATCAAGCAGTCAGCCCTGTACAATTAGGGTGTATATAGTAATACAATGACTCCCAGTAGCATACATAACCAACGGTTAACCAGGCACTAGTTCACAAACATTTACAACTAACTTCTATGCAACCTTTTAAAGAAAAAAAATACGTATTACAGTTTCAAAAATTAATACATACTTTATTCTGCACTACTCGTTCAGCAAACAACCAGCCCTATTGCCTAGTTCCACCAACTTGTAATGTGGTATTTAAAAAAGGTAAATACAAAAGATTATGTTAAACAATTATCAAACACATTGGAGAGGCCTATTTATGGCGAATTGACATTAAATACCTCACAGAAATAAGTACCTATGGGTAATAAGTAAATCTACATTGCAATACCTACGTTGTGGAGGACTATATAGAACCTGGGAAATTACAGAGTAAAAGCACGCAGAATAATTCAAAACAAACAAAATTCTTACATACAAAACACATTTTTTAAACATATAGCAATGAGAAAAGGAGGATACAATAACTAGTGTATTAAATTAATGTTATATGCCCTACAAAGTGCTGTCATCCTTGTGAAGAAATGAGAGAAATTTTTATATGATGCTGGCATGTTACTAAAAAATCTTGCTTTGTTGTAGTTGTAATGGGTGCCATCTCAACATACCCGGCTGGGAATGATAGCAGTAGAAAAATGTACCTCAGGGCAGATAATTCTCTTGGCAAACTACAGTCAGCATTTGTGCGAGTCAGGTGACCATTGAATTAATTTTTGACATATCTTGATATAATCTTTGAAAGAACTGTGCAATGGGAGTGCATGACTGGATTCAGTTTCTTGGACGTACTCCATTGCAAATTGAATGACCGTCAAAGAAAACTAAACAAATAAAAGAAAACCATAAAATAAGCAGCGTCGTATGCTTTAGTCAGCAAGATACATACACAACAAGAAATTCCAAAATGGAATCGGGTCAAATAGAAACAAGGAACAAACAGATAATAAAGGAAAATAATAACAAATAAAATAAAAAACCAAGTAACATGCGACACAACGATGAGATGAAACAAAAAACACAGCAAATATCAGACACGAACAGAAAAATAACGAAAAGATACAACAAATAGACGAGACAAAACGCAACAGATAACAGACACATACAGAAAAGACAAACGACACAACGAAGAGACGAAACAAGACACAGTAGTTTTCCAGACAGTTTTACGACGTTTCGGGAACTGGAATCTGTTCCCGTCATCAGGTAGACACACAGGGTTCAGGAACATAAGTGCGACTGATGAGGAGACTCCGCCGTTTCCTCATGTGCCATCCGATGCCGTGCTGTCGCGAGACCGAAAGCCGAAGCTTCCATAACTCGCTGGGTGTTTGTAAAATCAAATGCACCCCGACAGTCTAGTTTCAAATGACTGATGATGAGACTGGAAAAACCATGGGTTTATATAGGGTAAGCCTACTTATCCTGCTCAGCCAATGGGAGACGAGCTGTCTCCTGATTGGTCGCGCAGCATAGATTGACTCTGATTGGTTGTGATGGGTTGAGTGTGTGTTTTTATTTTGTGCTGTAAAGTAGTTTCTTTCTTAATCAATGGGATCCACATATTTTTTTAAATTCAATACTCTGTTGACTGAAAATATTGCTGTTGCTAATAATGAAGGCTGATTCTTTGATTTTTCTTTTAATTTTGTCAGTTTCCTGTGTAAGTGGGAAGACTCGAAACCACTTACACAGGAAACTGACAAAATTAAAAGAAAAATCAAAGAATCAGTCTTTATTATTAGCAATAGCAATACTTTCAGTCAACAGAGTATTGAATTAAAAAATATGTGGATCCCATTCATTAAGGAAGAAACAACTCTACAGCACAAAACAAAAACACACTCAACCCATCACAACCAATCAGAGTCAATCTATGCTGCGCGACCAATCAGGAGACAGCTCGTCTCCCATTGGCTGAGCAGGATAAGTGGGCTTACCCTAAATAAACCCATGTTTTTTCCAGTCTCCTCATCAGTCGCACTCGTGTTCCTGAACCCTGTGTGTCTACCTGATGACGGGAACAGATTCCAGTTCCCGAAACATCGTAACACTGTCTGTCTGGAAAACTACTGTGTCTTGTTTCGTCTCTTCGTTGTGTCGTTTGTCTTTTCTGTATATGTCTGTTATCTGTTGCGTTTTGTCTCGTCTATTTGTTGTATCTTTTTGTTATTTTTCTGTTCGTGTCTGATATCTACTGTATTTGTTGTTTCGTCTCATCGTTGTGTCGCATGTTACTTGGTTTTTTATTTTATTTGTTATTATTTTCCTTTATTATCTGTTTGTTCCTTGTTTCTATTTGACCCGATTCCATTTTGGAATTTCTTGTTGTGTATGTATCTTGCTGACTAAAGCATACTTTGCTTATTTTATGGTTTTCTTTTATTTGTTTAGTTTTCTTTGACGGTCATTCAATTTGCAATGGAGTACGTCCAAGAAACTGAATCCAGTCATATCTTGATATACAAGCAACACACATGACACTAATTATATGAGTTTGTTTGTTTTGTTGCATCCATATGATCTTGATTCAGTACGTAATGGTATAAAGATATTAGACAAGTCATAAATTATACAAGATGAAGTTATGCATTTATATACAATAAAAATATTAAACTGTCTTCATCCCTCTTGAATAATTGTTCAGTCACCCTTCGTTTGACCCAGGAATGGGTCATTTGACGTATAAAAGTTTTATACATTATGTAAGTATAAAACTACATATAATACGTATAAAATGTATAAACTGTACAAAACATATTTTGGCTGATAAAAGGAAAAAAAAAGTGTTCTTTTTTACTGATTTTCCTTATCAAGTAGAAAATGCTGAAATTTCTTAGTGTTCATACTTATGCTACTTAACTTAAACTGATTGACTAATGAGTAACCATGCAAGTTATTTTCTGGATTCACTCTAATGGCTATGATGTACCTTGTGTTTTAGGTATATTAATAAATGAACAGAAAGTTTTTTTCTGGCAATAAAATACTTAATATTGGTAACACTTTAAGTACTTTTTACTAGCCTGCTATTGTTGATAGAACTGATTGTGTTAAGTTGGTTGCACTAAAGGTACCTTTTTAGTGGTTGCTGAAATAAAACCAGCAAGTGCACTTTACAGTGTTTTAGCTTAAATATTATGTTTCAGCACATTTTTTCTTGGAGTTTATATTAACTTAATACAAAGGTAAGTATATCGTTATCTTAACAGTGAAACCTCGTAACTCCATTTCGTATCCATTCAGAAAAAAAGAGAGAGAAACTATTTTATTTCCCTCACACTGAGAAAAAAACATATTGTGTACAACATTATTATACGTGAAATTTTTATAGCTATTTTAATTATATTTATTTGTAAATACCTAATTATGATGGTTTAAAAGGTCTTGAATATCCAATCTTCATAATATGGAGTTTCGAGCTTTTACTATTTAGGTAACATTATGTTTATTTCATTGCTTACAGGCTGCAGCACTTCTGTCCATCCAGGTGCTGTAACTCTTGAAGCAAAATCAATTGAACAAGTTGCAAAGCCTACTCAGTACACACTAGATGAATTCCATAATAAAATTTCAGATCAAGAAAAAAAATATTGTGACTTAAAATGTGGATTTATTTTTTTGGTTGCAATATACCATTTTCAGTTGTAGAATCACAGTTCTTCCGAGAGTTTTATATTGATCTTACCACCCAATATCCCGAAAACTTTTATCAACACACATTTTAGATGAAGTGTATGATCAATTTTGTGCTCATATTAAATTTGAAGGGTGGCAAATTTCAAGTTCAAACACCAAGACTGTAACATGCCTTCTTCATTCATTAACAGGGATGGCCTTACTTTTAGAGAACATTGATTTCTCTGGTCAGAAGAAAATTTGTTATAAACTTGCTGAGGTGGTTGAAAAAGCTAAAAGCTAAGAACAAAAAACATGCTATAAAACCTATGCTATTGTGAGTGACAATACATCAAATATGAAGTGCGTGGGGCATTCAGTAAAAAAATGTCATTTTACATTCAATTCTCATAAAGATCAACTACTGGCCAAGGGCATAATTCCCACACAAGTTGCCAATCATGTTGGAGAAGTTTTGAAAGCTTTTAGTAGTCCAGATGCAGAACACAGTGGTCTCAACAGGTCCCTATTTACCCTAAAAGTTCCTATTTTTGAGCTCCGTCCCTTTTTTACACAAACGGTCCCTAAAAGTTCTTTTTTTCATCGCTAAGTTGAATTATTCAAGTTTTTCAGATAAATATATATAAAAAGTAAAAAAAAATAACTATGACAGTAAGCGTTCACCACATTCTAAAACAATTCATCTGGTCTTAAAATTAAAACAGCCGTAGAAATATAAATGTGTCTATGATAGTATCATATGACATAATGCTTTTACATTTACCGCATATTTAAACATTTTGAACAATTTTTTATTCAGTCGCGTTACTATGTTATCTTTCGATGTTAAGGTAATTGTTGCAACTTCCATCTTCCGTTAGTCTGTTGACCAACTTATGATGAATACGGCAGCTTTTTTTATACTCTCAAACCTTCATGTGGTAATGTGCCCCGTTTCCAAAATATTTTTTTTTATTTCCTAGTTCTCAGTGTAGTTCAAGTGCATACTGGAAATCTTTACCTAACATATTTGTCACAAAATATTGAATTCTCCTTATCAGGCCTGTTGGTTGAGAATTTTTCATACTTTTTTGGTCCCTACAATGGCACCTATTTTAAACAGGCGTGGTCCCTAAGTCCCAAATATTTTCGCTTGATGTTGTTGAGACCCCTGAGAACATCACATTTTGAAGCAAGGTGGTAGAGCAATTACACTGGCTTGTGAAACTAGGTGGTGTAGTCATCGTGACGCCTTTTTCAACTTCATGAACCTACAATTCATGAAATAAGTTGTAGCTGAAAGTACTGTAAAAGTGAAACCACACATTTTAAGCTTGCTCTGTAATGAGTAGTTTGTGAAAAATATAGACGATTGCATACAACTTTTCAATCCAGTTTACAATTTGATAACAAGTGTCGGTATTTTACAGCGAGTATTGCTGATGCCGCTGAAAAGTGACTCAAGTTGGGACTTCCGGAAGGCTATGATGAAGCAAAGACGCATCCAGCAGATATACGAATATATGCATTGAATTTTTATTGTCTCGCAGGAAATGTTTGCAACCTCAATATGAAGGGAAAAAAGACTATATGAAGATCAAAAAGATGAGGTCCACCACGAATGTTGCCATTCCCAACTGGATGGTGATGGGCTTAACAGCCTCCAAGCTCAGATAGATAAGACTGGCATATTTAGAGAGCCGACACAAAAAGGCCTTTTTGCAAAAAAAAAGTTTGGTCATTGGCTTCCTGAAAAAATAATTTCTCTCAAAATTTGCATTGAAGCAGATTGAAGCAGATATCTATACCTGCATCGACAGCGCTACTCCAAAAGTTTTTTCTAACTGGAGGCATGTGCACAACAAAACACGTAATCGTCTAGTACCAGAAAGATAAAAGAAACTAGTTCAAGTCTACTATTCGTTGAAATTAAAGGAAAATAAATCTTCCAGTGATGAATACTGAAGAAGCAGCGATAGTAAATGGACCCTTATTGTATCACTACCATACCTACATGATCATAGTACTCATAGTATTGTTGATGATAATATTCGGATGTATGTTCTAATAGAACTGAAAGCTAAACAATAATATTTTCTCATGTTCATAAACTATAAGATTTTTATAGAATTTTTAATATTATAAAAGCTAATGACATATACAGTGGCCACCAGCCTGCTGGCCTCAGAGCAACATCACGCAGGAAGCAGTTTAAGAGGGGAATGGAACACATGCTCCACTGTACTATATTATTACAAACTTACAGTACTAAAATACAGTATTTGTCAATATTTTAAATTCATATCCACATGTCACTGTACCATCTATGAACTCTACTTCGTAGCTTTTTACATGTATAGTGGTTTTAAATATTTTTTTAACCTTTGTATACAATACCATTTTCTTTTGTTCTTTAATTTTTTTATTTATTACATTATTATTGCAAAATAGGCTTCCTACTTCTTATGCAATATTATTGTTACTAACCAGTGTAATCTAAAAATAAAAAAAAAGGGGGACACAGTAATTACAATAGAGAGAAAAAAATTTAACCAAATGAACATTCTGTTAATTAATACTTTTTAAATTTCCTTGTTTTTTTTACGAACCTTTACAGTGCTAATATTCAAATTAGCCTAGCAAATGTATAAAACCTCTACATATAAAATGTGTGTATTATACAGTAATATACGTACATATATTACGTTTTTTACATTTCACGTATTATATGACCCATCCCTGGTTGGACCATGACTTCATTAATCTGTAACAAAAAATAAAAGCGAGGAAGACAAAGCATATGCACTGCCTGACATATGCCTAAGTATGTATGTGATTTAATGTTTATTATCTAAGTACTCTTCTACTGAGTAAAAAGCATGTTCGGCAAAAAGTTCTTGAGTTTCTTTTTGAAAAAGGTTAGGATCTGTGAAAAACATTTCTTATAAATGTATTGGCAGTTCATTAAAAATATGACTACCAGAGTAGTATAGCCCTTTTTGTACTAAATTTAAATTTACAGAGGGTATGTGAACGGGTTTGCATTTCTAGTGTCATGTTTGTGAAAGGATTAATTTTTTCTGAAAAATATTACGGTTCTTGGACATTAATAACAATAGTGAATACATGTATTTACATTATAATGGCAAGATCTTGGCACTTTTAAAAAGCGGTCTACAGGAGTCAGTCTGTTTTTTTACCATTCATGATTCTAACTGCTCTTTTTTGCGAAGAAAACACTTTTTACTGTAAGTGGAATTGCCCCAAAATATGCCATATGTCATGATGGAGTGAAAATATGCAAAATAGACAATTTTTATTGTGTCCTTGTTTAATATTTCAGCAATGCTACACATAGCAAAACAAGCTGAACTAAGTTTTAAAATATATTCAATGTGAGATTTCCAATTCAGAAACAAGTCCCCTTGTAGGCCAAGAAATTTAGTTTTATTTGTTTCGTTAATTTTATCTGTATCACTGGTGATATTTATGTTGATCTGTTTGCTGTTCTTTGTCAAAAAAATCATAGTGTGTGTTTTATCAAAATTAAAACTTAATTTGTTAGCAGCAAACAATGAAGTCAACACTGTAAATGTGATACTTGCTGTGCGTCTAAGTTCTTCTAATGAATTGCCAGAGACTACGATACTTGTGTCATCAATCTATTTAACCCGTTTCTCACAGTTTTCTTTGTTGACGGTGCCTCTTAGCAATAACCATACCAGTGCACGGCCCCCTTGGGCGTGGAGAGAGATCACGCTCTGCTACGCAATGAACTTTAGCTAACAGCCAAGTGGAACTGCCCGAACTCTTTGACGGAACGCTGATCTGCGCCTCCGTCCACCTTCCAAAAGAGGACAGGGGCTAGCGAGAGAGCCAAGGGCCACCCATCCCTGGTTCTCGACCACTGGCCTGCCCCCAGACTGAGATCCTCAGCTCAGTCACTTCTTGATTTGAGTCGGGGTCCATCTTACCCCTAACAGACTCACCGGGCCTGCTCGCGGACACTTTCATAGCCAATCGTCGGCCTTTCTCATGGGAAGGGTCCCCTCCAGACCTGCCCAGCATATAGGCAACCATTACCACTACGAATCCAACCCAGACCAGACACGGCAGATAACCATGCCGTGGGGCTAACCTGGTCACCCGTAGTACTACCTAATTTCCATGGCATTTGTGGGTTTTCCAGCCGGACCGTCTCGGTACTTCAGATCACACAGGGTCCACCTTTCAACGGGGAACCCACCCGTGGGGACCACCCTTACAGTCGCACGGCTCAAGCGTGTGACCTGTTTCCCCAGACCGCATCTGGTTCGTCAAATTCCATTACCCTAGTCTCCCACTTGGAGATCTGGGCTTTTGGGCCCCAACAGCCTGAGCGCTAGGTAGTCTAACACCCCACTTAGTGGTTTCTCCTTGTTGCCATCTGTCGGAGAATCCATCAAGGCAGATACTCCTTTCTCAACTCTGAGGAGCCGAGATGCATAGGTCCCGCACGCCAGTGCCTGCATCGGTTCTAAGATCCGGTGGTGCCACGAAGAGGCTGCAGGTTGACTTGGGTGTGAGAGGTTTTTGTGCTGAGGGGTCACGGAAGCATAAAGCTAGCACCAGAGGCCAAGGAACCCACCCAGGTGTAGTGTCCACCAATACTCACGAGCCCCGGTGCAACATCAGCACTCCTGCGAGTGTGTATGTGGTTACTCCCTTCGGATACTAGAGCGTGGCACCACTCCGACACCTCAAACAGGGAGATGCACGATTTCGTTGGATTTCTCCAAGGCGAGAACACACCTTAACCACCCTTGTGTCATCAGCAAACAAAATGGGTGTAGCATTAGCATTCAGTGAACATGGTAAATCATTTATATGCTTACGAATAATAGTGGACCTAAGATTAAGCCTTGCGGTACTCCATATTTTATTTTCACAGCTTTTGAACAAAATGAATTATTTTTATCTTTGACACATACTTGTTGCTGTCTATCTGAAAGGTACGAAATCATCAGTTTCTTAGTTATTCCTGTAACTCCATAAAATTTTCTTTTTTCTATAAGCAAGTTATGGTTTACACAGTCAAAAGCTTTAGTGAGGTCACGGAAACTTCCAATAGAAGGAAGCTTCTTATCAAATGAATTTATAATACTATTTTTGAGTTTGAAAATTGCATCACTTGATGTTTATTTTTCTAAAGCTAACTGGACATTTGATAAAATATTGTATTTTTCTAAACGTTTCACCAATCTAATATAACTTAATTTTTCAATTATTTTTGAAAAAGAAGTGAGTAGAGAGATTGGTCTGTAACTGGCTGCACTGGCATGGTCCCCTTTTTTAAACAGTGGTTTAACCATAGCCCATTTGAGTCTATCCGGAAACAAACCTGTTTCTAAGATAGCATTGTGTATGTGGCTTAGAGGGGAACTAAATTCACAAGCACATTGCTTTAACAATTTACAACTTATACCATCACATTCGCTGGACAGTTTGGGTTGTAAATAATCAATTGTTGTTCTCTTTACTTCTTTTCATGTTGTATAAGCGAAACTCATAGCAGGATATTCTGTGCCCTGAATAACAGGAACGAGTGGTACATATTGTGTTGTGATTTTGTTTAGTATTTCATCGAATGCATTTAAATAGTATGAATTAAATATGTCTGCAACTATTTGAGGCTTTGTGGATACAAAACCATTAACTTTAAGTTTTATAGCTGCGCATGTTTCGAGTGTTTCACCTGTTGTGTTTGATGTTCCATATAGTTTTTATTCTGTTGCCTGTGTTTACAATTATTGCTGAAGTAATTTTTTTGCTCCCGGACACTTTCACAGCCTGTCGTCGGCCTTTCTCAGGGGAAGGGTCCCCTCCAGGCCTGCCCAGCATATAGGCAACCACCACCACTACGAATCCAACCCAGACCAGACACGGCAGATAACCATACCATGGGGCTAACCTGGTCACCCGTAGTACTACCTAATTTCCATGGCATTTGTGGGTTTTCCAGCCGGACCGTCTGGGTACTTCAGATCACACAGGGTCCACCTTTTGACGGGGAACCCACCCGTGGGGACCACCCTTACAGCTGCACGGCTCGGTCGTGTGACTTGTTTCCCCAGACCGCATCAGGTTCGACTCTTCAACTGTCGGCAACAAATTAAATACTAATAATACACACTGGATACATACTTGTGGATATATGTTAACATGTGATGTTTGCTTTCAGAAAACAAAGGACTTGAGCTTCTGGATTTGTATCCTCTGTTCTTCTGTGGTGGAAGTTTCAACTTGTCATTCTTTGAAAGGTACGTAGCCAAACGTTTCAATAAAGTGAAACATTACAAACTGTTCAGTGTAAAGTAATGGAAAACACACTGGCAACACAGTGGGCGTAGGATATCTAAATACTCGAATGACGGCTACTGCCAGTCTCAGCTGGCGCACTGGAGGAGAAGAGTAGGCAATAACACATTCAAGGAATATCTGTTACACTCGTACTAGCTGACCAGATAATATTAACCTTTATGCAGTCTGAAAGCAGAATCCACAACACTTGCTTGTTCAAAGAGTATGTGGCGTGGAGTTTGAGCGTCCAGCGACGGCCATAAAAATACACACTTTTAACCCATGCTTTTAAAAAAAATACTAAAGCCACACTGTGCATCGTGAGTGTGCATCAGAAGTGTGAATTTAGATACCCACAATTTGTTTCTAGTTTTTCACAAGCTGGCCCCATGTAAATGAAAAGGAAAAATAACAACACTTTCAGACTCAGGAAGTAATAAGTAATGCACTGACATTCATGGAGAACGAGGCCGAAGGTCTAGAATTGTGCATTCAAATGAGAAACTCAACTGCTGGCAGATGCAACTACTGGTGTTTGTGGTGCGGAAGATTAAGGGTTTAGGGAATAACTTGTACCTAATATTCCTGTCAACACAACCAACACCACATTACACTCAATACTCTTACATTGAGCATATGAGGCTATCAGAGAGAATTAGAAGAGATCTAAGAGAGATGTTTTACAATTCATGCTACAGGGTCATTTTCATGTCTTGGGATTCAAGTTTTAAAAAAATGGTTGCGTGAAATTACTTCTGGTGAATATTCATAGTCAATGATTATGTTAGACATGGTGAAACCATTGTGTTTTTCCTCGTAATATTCTAACTTGCTTTGGATTTATTAGTATCTGCCTAGTATTGCAGTAAAATATACTATAATAACCATTTCACCATTTTTACCCACTCAATGATAAGATGTTTAGACAATTCTCTTTTGTGCTTGCAAACAGCTTAGTTGTCATGACCCCCCCCCCCCTTTTTGTTGGTGTACGTAATACATTCAATGAGTGTTTATTTTGGCGAGCACGTGGTTAGACAAAAAGCACGATGTACGAAATCAGTAATGTTGAACTGAAAACATAATTTAGAATTGTTAAGTCTCCCTTTTTTATCATAGTATATCGCTCACCACTTGCTTAACATAACTACTGCAAGGAAAAATAATACATAGGCCTACTATTTTTCCTAGCAAACGAAGGTGGTAAAGTTTTCGAAAGAATGATGTGTAGTGAGATATGAATGACAGTTGTAGTATAAAAGTATAAGAAAATAATTATGCATAGAATACAAATAAAAACTAAAAGTTGAGCACGTGAGAGATTTTTAGATGTAAAAAGCATGTACTGTAATTAAATATATGTGAGAAATGCCAAGGTTGTTAGGTTTACGAAGAAAATTTTTGGACAAGGTAGATGGTAAAGGCAGTTGGTAGAGGAAGCTTCAGAACATAAAGTAGGCTACCGTTCTTGGCATAATGAAGCAGTGACTTATTGGAGAAGGCAGGTAGAAAAAGTGTTGCCTAAATGGAGAAGGGCCAGGAATGGTATTGAAATTTGTTAGTAGTACAGTGAAATAAAATGTGTTTGTTGCAATGTTACGGTTAGAGTATGCAGCAGCAGAATGGAAAGTGCAATTGAAAGTGCAGGAACTGGAGGAGGTACGATGATGGGCAGCAAGGCGTTTGAAGGATAAGTGGAGAAAGATTTACAGCAGGTTGGTGTGGACGGAGGTAACTTGCCGTGATGTTGAGGGAATTGGGGTGGAATTGATTGAAGGAAAGAAGTGTGGAAAAAACTGGTCAGGATGTACAGGCTGGCGACTGGAGAGGGAGGCTGGGGTAAGGTGGACAGAGTATAGAGGAAGAGAAAAAAATAGTGAGAAGATTAAGTTGAGTAGATCAAAGGGTTGTAGGCAGGCAACAGTGAGGGAGTGGAATTTATTTTCTGAAGAGTTGGTAACTGTGAATGGGGTTGGGAGATGAGTGAGGAGAAACTAATAGCTTGCCACCGAGTTGTTGCACACTTGTAAATAAAATTGGTATTGTGGTAAATATCAAATTTATCTACTCATCATGAACCTGCCAAACTATTGATTTTAGACACATAGTTTATTGACAAAAATTATTTCTAGTGACATTCAAAATGGTCCTACATAAATAATTATTTTGTTAGGTTAGATTACTTTGGGCTAAGTTACGTTATTTAAGGTTAAGTTATGTAAGGTTACCTAAGTGTACCTAACATTTTGTTAAGTTTGGTCAGGTTAGGTTACCTTACTTAACATAACTTAGCCTAACCTAAAAACCTAACCTAATAAAACAATTTTTTACGTAGGGCTACTTAGAATGACACTACAAACATATTTCGTCAGTAAATTACAAGTCTAAAATCAATAGTTTGGTCATTACACGATGAGTACCTTAACTTGGTATTTACCCTTGCAACATTCGTGTGTAGTTTTGTATGAAGACTGCTACTGGAATGTTAAACACAACTGTGACAAACTGATATAGTGTTGAAGCTCTCTGGACTAGTTTTCCAATGTACTCACATTGTTTTGAAAGTAAGGATTTTAAATTGGCTGTCATTTTAAACATCAGTGCATTGTAAACATGTGCAATAGTTTTGAAAATAAACATGCATTACCTTTATGTTGCTTAAAGTAAAAGTCCCTTAAAGGATGTTTTAGTCAATTAATCTTGATTATTAAGAATAGTGATTTGCATTCGAAATATTTCGGGATACATGATCAAATACAATCACATATAACGTCATTAAATTACGATTTATGGCATTGAACATTAAACAGGGTTGCCACTCATCTGGAAAATAGGGAATTGTCAGGAAATGGTCAGGGAATTTGGTGAAAAGTTGTAAAATGTCAGGGAATAGTAGTATCAGAAATGCTGAAATACATGTAGTTTTCACAGAGAAAAAAATTGCAAAATTACTTATTTACAAAATGAGTGTGTTAGAAAATACAAAAATTAATGTTTAACAAAAGCAGTTATTGCAGAGTTGTGTGTGGTGAAGCAAAACTGTATATCAGCAATGGTAATGCCGAATTAATTTTAGTGATTGTATTGATTTGATAGTAATGCTGTATCGTACAACACAAAATGGTTTCCGTGTCTTGTCTATTTACCAAGTACCTATCATGTTCATTGGTTGTACTATGCTCCTTGGGTATCATTAAAATATTTGTAATCCTACTGGAAAGTGAGCCGATTAAAACTGTAAGGCTTCATCGTATGCCATATTATGAACGCTTTAGAGCAATTTATTTTTAAGTGGAAAAATTTATCGAGCATTAAGACGTACATGATAATTTATGGCACTTAAATAAATTTGGATGTGTTCAGGAATTGGTTCTCCTTGCTACAGTTTTTTATATTGAGGCATATTTTTTCATCAGTGTGTTTAAAAGGATGTGTTTAATTGATTGCATTTATGTTTTAAGAATTTCACCTGTCTTTTTGGAATCTGAAATGGGCTTCATACTCAGTTGGAATCATTGCCTTCTTAGATAATGGTTGGGATGTTTAGTGTAGGGGCCACAGGGGAGGTCACCGTGGCACATTGGCGTATAGAGAATTTGGCTTCAGATTATGTTTCCTAGATGCCTAGGGACTAATTTTAGCTTGGGTACACTTTTGTCATATGGGGATATTTCTTCCAATATGGCCGAGAATATGGCGGCCCTGTACAATCTCCTGACAAAAGTGCCGATAACTTGAAAATGGTTGTCTTTAGAAAAAAAGAGCTAAAGGCTAAAATTGTTCAGTACATGTTTGCAAACACAGTGACATGTGTTTAAGAAAATTTAAGTTAAAATGACCAAATATAATGATTATTTATTACCCAAACTAAAACATTGTTAAGCGGTTTCCTCCCTATAAGCTATAAAAAGTTTCCTACTCTTATTTTTCTCTCCAAATATTGCTATATTAACTCTTACATTGTTGTGTAGATCACCATAAAAATAATCGAGAATAAATATGTTGAATGTACGAAGCACTGTAAATTCATATAATAAACAAATAAATAGTCTATTGCACCACTCAATTACCTGCAAGTCACACACAAATAAATTATGTTACACTTAAAATATTAAGATATTGCATTACGTTCTTATTTACATTTAAAACTATTTGTTTTACAATAGTACCTGGACATTTTTTGTGAAATCACTTCTGAACAAACTTATACTAATAACATTTACAGTAGCCTTATTCATCAGAGTCTTTATAGAAACGTCCTGAAAATATGTTAATAACAAAAAAGCAAAGGAATAATGACATGTTACCACTAAGTAGTAGACTTGATTCAAATCGTGGAAGAGGGATCTATAAACAAAATGATGAAGCTCAAGAATGCAGCATAGCTGCGGAGTATCAAAGTCTGGTATGACGATTGATGTTTTCTTGGATGATTCTATTTCGCCACCTTGCTTGTCTTGAGGCTCACTGAGACAATCCTATTGTAGACACCACATACAATACGTTACTGAGAAGATGTCTTCAGCTTTTTTTTTGTCAGAGTTTATGCACTTTTTCTGTTATCTTGCGTTTACACACCAGATGATTGCTGTTTCGTGACCATACCAAAAGCCAAATTATTACTATACTGAGATGTTGCGACATTCACTTGAATTTCCACTATTACAGAATCTTGAACATGGTAGTAAATTTATACAGCATTTACATATACTCTTTTTCGCACATTTCTTGCAGCTACATGGGTGGGGAAAATCTTCAGGAAGTACATGTGTTGTTATCTGAGGTGTCCATCCCATAACATTTTCTTGGTATCCGTATATACTCGGATCTAGCGAATCTCTATCATCTCCTAAAAAATGAAACCACTTATAACTCTGCAGATAGGCCCTTTTAATGTGTAGTCTAAGACTTGAAGATGTAGGTGGAAGTTTTCTGAAGTCCAGGTTTTTCATACTATGGTATTTGGTGATACGCAAGTCATTCATGATTTTGAAAGTCTTGGCAAGAGTTCTGGTTAAAAATTCTTCGGCCTGCTAGCTTATGGTTTCTGTAAGTTCTTGTTTTCCAAAATCTTTTAAAAGATAAGAATAATCTTTTGCTAGTGCAAAAGCAGAATGTTTTGAACCAACTTTACTTGTTGTATCACAACCACTGAGCGCATATACAGCTGGAAGTGTTTCAACAATAGATTTCTGAAGGACATTGCATATTTTATGAACTGGAATGTATCTCGATGTATGGCTTTTTCCACAAAAAATCCACAACTCCTGCAACCCATTTGTCTTGAAGATAGTCATGAAATAGTACAGAGCACACACAAATACATCAGTATCAGACGATGCAACCAGTAAACTTGATGTGTGTGAATTGTTAATTGCATGACTTATGTGCAAAAATAGTCTCTCGTCAGCTTCCTCATGGCTGGATCTAAGTTCAATCACTTCACTAACTTGCTGGTCTTGTTCTAGTTTTAAAGCTTCTTCGTTTGAATAGCCACTGAGATAAATCACTTTGCATGGAAACAGTGGCCTCTTCTGTATAAAGAAAGATCTGCAAAATGTCTGGAACCTATGTTTGTTGTTGTTTGATGCCCAGAATGCATCCATGTCCTTCGGCAAAGGTGTTA
>PNEQ01125451.1:0-21885 GCA_003012365.1 Medauroidea extradentata | reverse complement strand
AAAGCAACCCCTATTAATTTCATGAACGGGGGTGGTTTGAAGGCTGTACTTATTTGATGTTACCGATCGCACTCATTCGTACCATCACCCAAATATTCGTTATTTTACTCTTAACCGTTTGAGATATTTTGACAAAATACCGTTTTCAAACCCGATTTTCGAAGGCTTATTACGCCCTTAATATTCACTTTTCGGTAAATTGTCCACTACAATGTCTACTTCATTTTTCATGAGGAATCACCTCCCGGAGTTTGGGCAAAGAGTTTCCGAACATCCTGTATATTATAGGTAAGTTCAGTCTGACAAATACTTCTAGTACTAATAAATAATTATTAACGTGTTATTCCTTAGTTTTTGAAACAAAATTTAAAGTACGTCGTTAAGACTTTCAATTCTTGTAGCTAAAGTCTACGTTTAAGCAAAAAGAAAACTTATATTACCAGTAATCTTCAATTAGAAGTAGGCCTTGTTCATCCAGGTAAAACGTCCTTTTTCTAAGACATCTGTGTACATGACACCAGGGAAAAATACTCGGCTTCGTTAGCTATTTCGTATGGCAGGCCGGAACATTATAAAACAAATTAGCACTCTTCAATGCCGTTATTAACACTCTTTACCGCTACATCAACCCTGAAATACACAGTCTACTCTCTCTCTATTACACAGGGACTAAAGATCGTGGTCGCTGAATATTGTGCCAAGACTGTACGTAACACTCACACATAAGACAATTCATTAAAAAATTACTCTTCTATCTGTGGCTTAGCGAAAAGAATATATATATTAAATAAATAAATAAATGAAGCTAAATTACAGTGTTATCAAACAAACATACATCATACAAATATAAAATCTTCAAACTACGTTGAAGGGAAATATTACTTTAAATAAAATTATAACCATTCTGTGAGCTATGCCGTATAGAGTATTATGCGGAATATCACATCGTTGTATGGTAACTTCTAATAGCGCGACTTTAAACTATAGGTCATTTGGTTAAAGTGAGCACGTATATTTAACATTTGAAAAATAACACCAACCGTCGCTGCATACAATTAAACATTAATTCTAATAGCCTTACTGCTTGTATAGCTAGCAGCAATATTACGCAATATAGTTCAGCGTATTTTCTTATTTAACTACAATAATGTTAAAATAAGTGCAACCCAAATCGACAATATTTTATCCTACATAATTAATAAAATATTTTCAACGAACTATATAGATTTATACTGTCTGTACAATTTATCTTAAATGCGTAACTATCAAGTGACGTGTTGTAATATATACATTTGGCATGTATATATTGCAGATATTAATATCTTAAAATAAGTATTTATTGTTTGTTTATTTGCTAGTTGTATAAGCTGAATCAATGTTAAACGTATATTTAAGAATTATGTTTTATGTATAGACTTTAAGTGCAGGGAACACAGAGGTAATGTATAGTAGAGGGAAAATGACGTCACAAATGTGTGTCCAACCTGGTCTCGAGAGTTTTATCGGCGTAAAAATGCAGTCGTGTTGTTTGAAACTCATGGCGTACCTTCCAGAATGTATATTTAGTCATGTGGTGTCACCAAGATTCCGGTTCAAAACCTTATAGTAAGTATGTAGCTAATATTTACTATTTACTAAAAACCGCTGGGTTAAGGAAAACAGTAACGTGACAAACATTGTTTACATTTGTCGTTCTGAAATGTCTACGCAATTATACTATGCGATAATATGGTAGTATGCTCTCCTTAGTTCATAAATTCATAAGGTACCAAAATAACCCAACATAGTTGTGATTACTAAGCAATTATTAACTTGGCTCTCAATGTTATTTCAAATTTCCCGCTCATATTTCACTAAAGTCACGTGACACACGTTGAACACACAATTTCGTACGCAGCTGTATAGAGGATACTCCCTCTACCCTATATATACTTCAAGGCAGGGAAGGATGTGTATATTATTCTGTGGTTTAAGAAGTTGTGCCACAGAGGAGTGCGAAGTCTGTAGGTAAGATAGTTTAGCTAGCAATGTAGGGAGAGTTCAGAGACAATATGCACGGGAGAGTTCTTTGTGGATAGTCGGAGGAGACGGGCGTGTTCCTTGGCGTCACGAGTTGGTTATACGTTCCCTTCCGTCAATTCGTAAGCTGAAAACTTATCAAGTTACTGAAGGCCAAAAATCTACGTGGTTTACGTAGACTGTTATTCCTAACACATTTGCGGGTAAAAAAAACGCATCCACTATGCCAAGTTCTAAATTTTTACTACGTTAATCACTCAATCAATCTTAAGTTATTTTAGAGAACTCGCCAAAGATGTTAGTTAAAACTAACATAAGGGGGCATGTAAGCCAGTAAAATTCCTATTAACAGAATTATTTTTTCTGCGCTTGAGGCGCGGATACAGGGGAGAGATAAGGGCATGACTGCCACGCTCTAAGAGAACCGCACCGCCTCTACTCGTTATATACTAAACTGGCGCACAATGTTTACGCTTGAGCAGGTTTTCTTTTCCGGGTGGTATTTTCAGAGAAATTAAAGTCTAAATAATAGTTCTTAGTCATTTTGAGAGACCCCAAAAGGAAAATTTGTGATAAGTGTGCTGCATTATAATAGTTAAACACTCCTATTTGAACATGTGTGTTCTTATTTGTGGATAAACACATTGGAAATACGTTTAGCAGTTTCGCGTGAAAAAGAACAGGCTTGACATGCTACAACGCCGTTCTTGATTTGGATAAAGTGGAGTAGTAGATATTTCAGATTGTGGTGGTAACTTGGTACTTTCAGTTATAAGTGAACTGCTGTTGAATTACGTTGCAGTTTTATGATCCATTAGCCCGAGTGTCCCTCTAACCTTCGGCTAGAATAACACATCTCAACTTCTCTTCTTCTGCCTAACACCTCTGAGTTTCCACTCATGCTCCTCGACAAAGGCGTCTAGCTACGGAAAAAGGAGGACATATCGCGGCTCGTCGTTTCACGCCCACAAATAATAAAACTCCCTCAACGGGAGTCATTGAAAATTCTTCTTTTGTTTCCCCTTCTCCGACGTGTAGGAGCCATTTTTTTTTCCTTGGCCGGCGAGGCTGAACCCGCCTGTCCTCGCTTCACGGCGCGCGAATAGGGCTTACAATACCCCCTTCCACTTTTCCTTTTTTCTTCTCGTAGTTCCCAAGCTCCACACCCCTTCCACCATCGATGCCGTCGTAATAATCCCTCACAGGCGGACTCTCGCATGGGCCCTGGCAACTCTTCCGCCTCGTGATTTACGACGGTCGTAACTGGGCTGGGGTTGACGCCACCCCCATAACGCCGCGACGATCCTGCGACCTACAAGAGAAAGTTATGAAAACACGGCTCCACAGCTGGAAGTCAGCGAATGGCTCAAATGCTAGCTGTAAGAGAGTTGGGCCGCTCGTGAATATAGCACAGAAGAACCCGGCCATATAGAGGCGCAGATGCCGCGCGTCTTGCCAACTGCAGAGAATTGTCTTCACTAATTGGCAAGACAGCAGGTCATCACCGGAAAACTAACTGGGCTGGACGCTAGCGTCACCAATGTGAAGAGTCCCTTGGTACGAGGTGAGGTAGCCAGTCGAACATTATTCTCATCACTCGATCACCTGAAGAGTTGGCGTCAGCAACAAAGTGACTGTCCCCCTATTTAAATCCTTTGTACCTACGGCAAATATAGAACATAATTTACAAGAATTAGGCTTTATAATGTTCACTATACCGTTGAAGAAGTAACTGAGAAGTGTACCAAAGTTTCCTCCTGTAACATGATGATAAGACGTCTTAAAAGTTGAATGTGTTGCATGGCACGTCCATTTATTTATTATTATAATAATCATTATTATTAATTCCGTTCATTGATACCACTATAGAGTAGCAATACACTAGTGGCATTTTTATTTGTTTCAGTTTACAATAACAAGGTATGGTGAGAGGGTTTATGGCCCTTTAAAAACGAGGTCTTAATAGCCGATGAGGGAGAAATGAGGTAAACGACGACACAACGTAATTGTCCGACCCGGACAAGATCTTTCGCAACGTAGACTGGTGCCTAACCAATTGCGCTAAGAAGGCCGGCTATATACAAGTGGACCCTCCCTCACCGCCTGGTCGCGTTTGATGGAAAACAAGTATGGTGACATCCCCCATCAGACAGTGGATATTATTTGTTCAACTGTAAGGGCCTGGTTTTTAGTAAGGTATTCAAACTGTGAGTTTATACTTTGCAATTTTGGAACAAATTGCAGCATTTCCGATAGAGCAGTTGTGGGTAAAATACTATCTTACAGATGAGTAATAAGTGGCTGGAAGCAGCAAATGTGAAGGAAATAGTGATGTGCTCGGGAGTTTGTGAACGGTATTTTCATGTACAGTACATGTTTCTTAAAACAGCAGAAAATCTCCGGAAACTTGGGATAAAAAAAGACACGTAGAAATGTGTGAAAATCGCAAAGCATTAAATGTGAGTAGTTTGGACCCAGAGGTAGATTTGAAACTGTTGATGGAGCAAGTATCTGAAATACATAAACAATTATCGGGTTTGCAAAAAGCAATTCACACGATACAGTCTTTAGAAAACAGTGTAACATTTATTTCAGAGAAATTTGAGGAGTTTCGGGCAACAACTAAACAGATTCAAGAAAAAAATGAGAAAATTCAAAAAGAAAACATAGCATTAAAGAAAACAGTGGCTAAGCTGGAAGAAAGAGTAAAAAACTAGAACAATACAGCCGTAACACGAACATTGAAATAGTTGGCATGACAGAAACAAGAGGAGAAGACTGTGTAGCGGTGCTAGGTGAAATTGCAAAGTCTGTGGGAATAATTATGTGCGAAAAAGACGAACATCACTGCTTACAATAAAACTCTTCTTTGGGATACCAAGAAGTTTGCAAGAGAAAACTCTTTCAAGTTTGTGTGGGTTCGTGATGCAAAAATCTTCGTTAGGAAATAAGAAGGAAAATCAACTACTACAGTAGAACCAGACGTGCAACCGAATATCAAAAATTGGTTGTGACAAGTGCTACGAGTTAAACACCGAAGTTATGTTAAATCGTAATTGGGTGAGTTTTTACAAACATTACCGGATGATATTTTTACGCTGGAGTGTCTAGAGACTTCAGACTTTAACATTATCTTTTTAAATAAAGGCTTTAGTGTGTTACATTTAAATATTAGAAGCATAAGCAAAAACTTTAATGAATTTCTAATTTTGCTATCGGATATTACAGTCAATTATATGTTATAGTCTTAACAGAAACGTGGCTTACCAAACTGCACTCTAGCGCTGACAAGTCCTACTTCAGGGAAAAAAAAACACTCCACAGAAGCGATGATGTAGCAGTCTTTGTTAGACGTGAGCTGACTGCTGATGTAGAGAAGACCGTCCTCGCGGAAGCAGTCTGCATCTCCTTCAGGATGTTTAGAAACCTTCTTAAAATCGTTTGATAGTGTATTTTCTGAATAAATTGATAAACATTTAATGATCATAGGGGATATAATATATATATTCGTTCAGATGTTTTTGATAAATATACAGAAAATTACTTAAATATACTTGCTAAACATGGATTAGTATCTTGCGTAAATAAGTACACTCGTGTAACATCATATTCTAACACTTGTATTGACCATTCTTTTGTAAAAATAAAAAATACTGACGAAGTTTTCGCAGCTGTATTACATACAAGTATAACTTACCATTTTAAAGTTGCTGTTAGTTACAAAGTTAACTGTCCAAAGTTCTATACAAACGATAAGACTTATTCAAAAATTAATAGAAAAAATGTATCTGATATCTTTTAAAGTGAAGCCTGGGGATGTGTTATGGATGAACAAAATGTAGATACAACCACAAATCACTTTTTAAATTTTTCTTTACACTTTTGTCTAACTACTGGGCTCTTGGCCTTCATACACAATTCATCAAGTTGTGGTTGGGGAAGCCCTTCCGTCCCTTGGGTTCCTTGGCGCTTGGACAGATGTGTGGATGGGGACGAGATCAGCTGCTGGGCGTGGGGTGAACTGTGTGGATTGAAGGGGGAGCATGCTTGCGGGTGGAGTTCCGGCATGCTTTTTAGTGACATTTCATTTTCTTTGTTTTTGTAATTTTCACGTTCACTTTGCTTCATTTTGTTGGGATAAATTTGTACTCTTAAATTTAGGGTTTTTATGTACACTTACCGAAAGGGGGTGTTAGGGGAAGGTCATGTTGGGGTGTGATATGGGAGAACTTTGCTGATGGGGTTGCGTGCTACAGTATGCCTGGACTGGGCCGACGTCATCCTGGATCCGGTGGTGGGGCGTTGTCATCAGCTTCTCTAGCTGGAGCTTCTTCGGTCTTGAGGTGACGAGTGCTGAAAAGTGGTCGTCTTGGGTGAGTCGTAGCTGGTTGTGGGTCGGTGAGTTGGTGAATGAGTGGATTCGTGTGTCTGCTGCAGTAATGAATGAGTCTGTCCGTGATGTGAGCGATGGTGTTGTGAATATGAGGAAGGCCTGTGTGCTCCAGTAGAGTGTCGCGTGGCGTCGGCAAGTACAGTCCTGGGAATAGGCGAATACCGTGGAAGTATGAATGAGTGATTGGTCGCATGTTGTGAGTGGTGAGGTGAGACCATGTTGGGCATGCGTAGGTGAGTAGTGGGATGACATGAGTCCTGTAGACGGTGGTGCGAGTGGCAAGAGTGGTGCCTGATGATGGGTAAAGTATGGGAGCGAGCTGGCGCATGACATGACGTGATTTGGTGACCATGTTGTCGATGTGTGGGATGAAGTCGAAATGCTTGTCGAGGGTGATACCAAGATAGTTGATTTTTGGTGACCATGGGATGGTGGTGCCTGATTGTTTGGGCGGATGTTCTGGAATGATGTGTTGTCGTGTGAAAAGAATGGCTTGTGATTTGGTTTGGTTTAGTGAGGTGCCACGAGACAGGAATTGATTTTGGAGTGAAGTGAGGCCACGGCTGAGGCGGTCGCTGCACATGTGCTTGTGTACTGATGATGAGATGATGCATGTGTTGTTTGCATATTGAACGATGTGAGTGCCAGGAGGTGTTTTCATGTCTGCGACGTGGAGGGTGAAAAGGAGGGGACTGAGGAGTGAGCCCTGAGGAGTCTTGGTTCTGATAAGGTGTGCTCCACCCTCATCTGAAAGGTACTGCCTTCCAGGAAAGAGCAGAGCAGCCGAACCAGATGGGGTGGAATGTCAGTGGATGATAGGCGTGATATTATTTCAAGTGAAACCTGGGGATGTGTTATGGATGAACAAAATGTACATACAGCCACAAATCACTTTTTAAATAAGCTTGATAATTTAATAAATAAAGGAAGGTTTCAAACTGTCACGAAACAAAAGAAGTTAAAACGATTAAAACCATGGATTACAATAGGATTAATTAAGTCTATCAGAACAAGAGACGAAACGAAATAAAATCTAAATAAGCAACCTTTTAATGCGTTGCTGAAGAATTTTTACTGTAATTATAGAAATAGATTAACTTTATTAATACGTATAGGTAAAGATACTTATTACGGAACTTAAATAGCTGAAGCAGAAAATAATCCAAAGGAAATATGGAAAATTATTAATGACATTTGGGGTAAAAAAAAATAAAATGTTTATATAAAACTATGATAAAAATGGTAATATAATAAATGCAGCCGTAAAGGCTGAGGAGGCCGCTAATGCGTTAAATACATACTTTACAAATGTAGGGAATAATATGGCTTCAGCGATACCAAAAAATACTTCTAAACGTGTCGTTACGAATAATTATGTTAACTCAAAATTATATTGTAAATCTATATTTTTAGAACCAATCACATAATCTGATATTATTACATTATAAATTAATTGAGAAACTCTAATACTTTTGATCCTGACAATGTAAGTAATATTATTAAAAGATAATAAATATAAGTTGTGCAAGTATATTGCACATATTGTAAACTTAAGTCTATGCCTTAGGATATTTCCTCAACGTTTGAAGGAAGCAGTCGTTTTGCCTTTGCATTGGTGGTGACTTGACTTCTGCCACAAATTACAGACCAATTTCTATTTTACGTAAGATATCAAAAATTCTAGAAAAGTGTGTCAAAAAAATATAAATGGCTTTCTTAGAGAAAAACAAAAAAAAATATCTAAAAATCAGTTTGGTTTCAGAAAAAGTTTAAGTACAAATGATGAATTGACTAAATTAACAAATTTTGCCCATGATGAAATTGAAAATAACAAAACACGTCTCTGTGTCCCTTTAGATCTTGCCAAAGCATTTGATACTTTTGGAAAAAATGGAAAAATTTTGTATAAGGGGATTGGCAAACAAATTGTTTAACAGTTACTCAGAAAATAGAATGTGTTAAAGTAAACAATAAGCTTGGAAACTCAATGAGAATAAATATAGGAGTCTCACGGGGAAGTATTCTTGGTCCAATTTTGTTTTGGATTTATATAAATGATTTGTGCAACATAGATATAAATGGTACACTAATATTTTATGCAGATGATACTGTGATTCTTTTTTTCATCTAATCCATGGACATAAGTTTTTAATATAGCCAATGAAGAGTTAATTTAAGTGAAATCTATATTAGATAAAAATTTGCTCTCTCTTAATGTAACTAAAACAAAGTGCACATCATTTTCTGCAAACAAATTTGGTCAACCAAAAGAACACCAAGAACTCAAAGTACATAACTGTAGGCAATTAAATGCAAACTGTAAATGTAACGCCATAGAACGAGTAGAGGAAACAAAGTATTTGGATGTTATGTTAGACTGTAATTGAAAATGGGACAGGCGTGTTTATCACTTAACTAAAAATATAAATTTGTTGAACTTAGATCTATTTTATCAATAGTGTATATGAGAATGGTTTATGTAGCCATTATTCAGTCTGTTATGCTGTACGGTATACTAGCATGGGGATGTATGAGCTGAACGGCTATCAAGCCACTTATTTTGATACAAAAATTTATTTTACGAACTGTGTTTAAAAAAGACATTTATCCATCAAAGGAACTTTTCAGTCGTTTGAGAGTATTCAATGTCAGAAAATTATATATTAGAACCATATCAGTCAATTTCTTGAACAAAAAGTTACCAGTACAGTATTTATCTCATGTATATCCAACTCGATATAATTAAAACCGAAATTTACCAATTGCCCTAGTTCACGAAACCACTTCTCAAAGATCATCCACATTCTTGCTTTCAAAAATTGTAGCAATTCTTCCTGAATATACAAAAAATAAAAATATAAACATAAATATATATTGATGATGAGATACAAATATGAAAATGCAGTAAATGGCAGTATATAAACCATACTGAAATATTTTCCAGTAGGCCTAAATATGAATTTCAGGCATAGATAAACATAGCTAAACAACAACACCACCAACAACAAAACGTTTTAATCAAACGTCAGATTTGTCAGACACGTCACAACATACTTCAGAATCATCTTCCTCTTTGCAATCTTCAAAGGACATAATTAATTTTATGTCATTTTGTACTCCCTCCGGTAATGTGCATACAAATTTCTTTAGTAGCTTACGGGCCGACGATATCACCGGATCTGATGAAAGTAAGAGTCCTCGGAAGTGGAGGGTTCTGATACATTTTCGGGTAAAAAACTGTCGATAATTTCTTATGTCCTTGTTGCGCGATTATTGTGCTTTCTCAGTTAATTGTTCGATTGGTGTTATTGCACTGTTTATAGTCAACGCACCATGTTCTAGGACAGTTGGAGTTATCCCGTACCAGCTGTAATGTTTTTTTTGTAGAGAGTTTGCGTAATTCTGATGTATATCTCGAATTGGTAAATGTTATTGTTATATCCGCTGGATAAAGCAAACAATTTAACAGAAAACCTAAAAAACTATTCATTGATACCTATAGCTGTTGATGCGGTTATTGGGTCGGCAAAAAATATTAGATCAGTATTTCAGTCTGTGGTGGAGTTGAAACCTTGTTAAAACGATCTGGTTGTAACTGCATCAGTTTTTATAGATCCTGAAGTACTTCCTTTTTTTGATTCCGAACTTCAGGATCGTTTTCATCGCCGGGGATTTTTTCCTTTACCTTTAAAAATAAGTTAACTAATACAATCATTACTACAGTTACAATTTATTTATATCTGAAGGGAACTAGGGAAAAAATCGAACGTGGCACTTGATACCACGTCAGAATTTCCCCAGAGTGACTTGGAGAAACCATAAAGCCGGGATCAGGATGGCCAGACTGGAATTAGGATTCTCCTGAAAGCGAGTTCTAAGTGTTACCACTGCGCCACCTCGCTAGGCTCAAGGAAAACAAATGGGGTCCAATATTAAAAATTACTTTTTCGTCTATCTGGTATGATGCTATGTAATAGGTATTATGATGTTTACTGCAGAAATGCCTAACCTGATTACTACCGTAACGTAACGTAGTCGTGATTTTGATTAATTTTAATTTCAAAAGTCAGGTGGGGTGCTGAACAGGGAGAAGGGGAAACACCAGTTAAGTCTTACCATCGAAGTTCTTGACGGAGTTCCCAGGCGTCCCTGAAATAGCCTCATGCAAACCCCTACGATAACTACTACACTAAATCTACCGAAATGATACACAGCCTGAATGAATAAATTAAAATTTATACTGCCGAAAAATAGAGTGAATATAATTTGAAACTTATAGAAAGGCACAGCTAGGATTCACCTAGAAATTAAATTTAATTGGCTTGGCTGACTAATACTACATAGAGAAACTAAAATAATGCAGTTGCAGTAGAAAAGGACCAATTCACATTACTAGTGTTGTAGCTGAAAATATATTACTTCGGGCAAATAACATTTCAGAAAGTTCACAACCAAATAAATATTACAGTTCGTTTTGCCTCGACTAATTAAGTGGTAGAGCATTATTTAGAGAAACTTGACAAACAGTTGAGTGGGTGAAAACCTTCTTGAGGACTGGAAAATGTAAACCACGTTGAACAAAATACTCGCAGCATGCAGACCCTCATGGCGTCTCTGGTCGCGCTAGGTTCAGGCCATGTAAAATTAAGATAGCGAGACTTATCTGCCAGCCTCTTTGCGGTGAGCGTCATCCCGAGGTTCTCGAAGTTCTAGTACTTAGTCTCGTTCCACTCTTAGCTAGCTAATCCAAGTCTCATTACTCAAAGACTGCCGAAAAGCAAATTCTCGTGCCGCCTAACCATCGGTACAACACACAGAAAAAACTAACTCCCCTCTCTATGCTTTGAGGAAGTAAATAATACTGCACTGCAAACTGAAACTAACATATTAAATAGAAGAATCCTTTAAACAAAAGTAAACCTCTGAGTCAGCCATTACATTAAGCCCAATATTAAAGAAAAGTGCGCCCAAACATTAATACATAATCATTACCTCGAAAAAACGTTAAGTAATTAAATTAAATAAAACTTTGGGGTTGAAATGTTACACTGGGGTAGTTTTTTAATATGATAATGTCGTTTTATTATCTATACACGTTCTAATTTAATTCCTACATGGACATTAACACGCTCATTTCACAAGTAATGATTGAAGCGGTATAAGTTTATTTCAGTTTTCTAAGGTAACTGCACATAATATGGCCACATTACTTACTTGATTGATGTAAAAATATACCCTAATTGTAAAATAATATCCTAATTGATATAAAATTAATATAAACAGAAACTGTTTGCAAAACTCATTCACCCGTCATATATTGCTGTTGGTTTGCTTTGTACACTCAAACATTAACTCTGCAATGTATATATCTTTACGCCAACTGACACGTTCACACTAGAAACATTTTTTCAATGACTTGCAAGGACAGGAATAGTGGCAGACTCCTCTGGCTGCCGACAACGCACTGACTTCTATCATTTTTTGTGCTCTGTATCCTCGTAGGGCAGGAGGGGGCAGAAAATCATGGTGACTCATGTTACTGCTATGTTTGGGCTACAGCTAGGCCTTTTGGCCTCTTGGCCTTTTGTGGCCTTTGTTTTAAAACACTATCTAAATGCTGAATTTTGTGTTATATCAGGCCCATATTTAAATGTTGCTGCATTTCTCATGTAACAAAATATTAGGTTATCTTACGGATACTTACAGCGAATCTGACGTAGTTTATAAATACACTAGATTTTCCGGTATGGGAAAACGCGCCACTGCAATCACGCCATTTGTGAAAGCGTTAGTTTGGGAGCACTCAAAACTGCCATATTCAGCTGGTAATCCTAGGTACAAGTGACATTGAAATATTAAAATATCTTGCACACTTACACACGGATACCTGTACAACAACATGCTATGGTCATTAAGCCTGGGGGAAAATGTTATTTATTTTTTATTTTTTGCACCATGATTTGACTTTTCAGCCCACTGTGTGCCGTGAGAGCCCATGCCCTTTTTATTAGCCTCGAACAGTAACTAAAATTTTTCGTTTTTTTGCCTCTGGTCACAGAGGGTTCTAGTTCGGATCCTAGAACGTCTTTCAGTCCTAGATCATTTTCTAGTCCATCTTCGGACCAAGTTTTCCAGTTTACATGTTTTCCGAAGTACTACCAAAATTCTCCTGTCCCTGCCGACTTGGCATACTGAACCGGCCATGGCGTGGTCTCCCGACTTCCTCACCACGTTGAAAAGTACCCACTTCACGGACTGTTATCACAATACTGTCCGGCTCTGAGGATGCTACAATCTACGGTAATGCGTCTTGTTCATTCTATTTTTCGCCTGCTGGAATTCATCACAGAAACTTGACGCAATAAGATTAAAAATGTAACATATTGTATTTCATTGTCTATTTTTACTATTCTCTTAAAGTTTATTTGTAAGGGGCCCCGTTTAAATAATAACTTCATGAAATAATATAATTTTATGTGCGCATTTAATAACAAGAAAACTGTGTAAAGAAATACGTAAAGTTACATATAAAATTACTGGCGCTTGAACCAATGCTTATTTTTATTTAATGTTTACATTACAGGTTTTCTGACGTAATTTTAGCTAGTTAATTATGTTGCTGTTTTTGTAGTTAGGAAACCTCTCACTCACAATTATGTGTCATGCTAAATTTTATTTTATTTTAATCCAGCTTTGTCTATGCTGAGGACTTCTATAAGAAAGCGCTCGAGGTTACACACCTCGTTGATTTGAGAAGCTAGTTTTTTGCTAGTATTCGAAATATTAAGAAAAAGATTCCCTTCGACAAGCCTAGAAGATGAACGTACGGCAGATTTTGATGTTACGAGGAAGCTTTGTCTGCCGTCCACCTAAGTTTAGTGACGCCTAGGGAAGCGTCTAGGTTGTTTAAACGATATGTAGTTAAGTTCTGCCGTTTTAAGAAGAGGCAACGACGTAATTTATAGGCTAAGCATTTGATTTTTGGTGAACCTCAAGTCGTCGAGGGATGAAACACGTAATTATGTCTGTAACTGTTTGTGTATAATTCTATTCAACGGGTCACCAAAGTTGATATGTTTTTTTGTGCATATGTCTAATTCAATCACCTTCGAACCTACAAATTTTCAAAATGTTAAAGAGGTCAGTAAAGGCTCTGACAGAATTGGTATTGCTGGTGGTAGTGCAGGTGGCTGGCGGGCTCTAATTGGCTGAACGGCTTTTCGTGATGTCATCAACTACTAGCAGTTGTGGTAGTTGGCAGTTACAAGGCAAAGTTCCCGAACTTCAACTTCTTGGCTGCTGGACACAACTACCATCACGTGATCGCGACACAGCAGCCAATCAGACGATGTTTTGACGAGCATGCGCAAATTATAGGGTAGGGTAGGGTAGTTTGAAGTGTTCAGAATTTAACCCGAGTGAAATCCACCCGTGTAGGAATTTTCAACAACGAGAACTAATATTTTATTTATAAATAAAATAATGCGTAAAGAATTCACCGTGGATGTAGGCAAAATATATACAATGTAGAAAATATGTAGGATTTTTTATTCTTGCTATCTTAAAACCTTTAATAGCATTGCAGGCGTATCCTAACAAACAACAAACATATGCCACATGGCCAACATAACCTACTCCAGCGAGTTAATTTTCGTAAGTTCCATCGCTGCTGGAAATCCATATATTAAAATTAATAACAAATAACTTATTTTGTAGTCGTACGTTTAGCTTACAATTTTGTATCAAATGCTCCTACAAAAACAATTAAGGTTATGTTATTGTTTGTATCAGGTCAGTATTGTATTTATAAACTCAATTTCTGGGCCCCTAACTATAAACGGAAAGTTCCTTATCTTACACAAAATTTAAACTCACAAAACTGTACGCGATATTTTTAAACTTTATAAAACTGTGTCGGCCATGAGCTGAGTTTTTGTTGATACGAAGCTAGTACCTGCAATAGAAACTACCATTTGTGACCAGCATTATCATCAGCACTACCACCTGCCACCTGCACTTGGTGATTGGTCCATATCAACCAATCACAGCCCACCAGCCACCTGCACTACCACCAGCAATTTCAATTCTGCCAGAGGCTTAAATGTCTAAGTTTGTGAGGACCGAACAGAACCAGAGGTCTGGATTATGAGTTTTATTCTACCGCTGAGTACCATTCTCTTGATAGCCTATTTTGTTTATGGTAGCCCGGAGCATAACTTGATATTAATACTGAGCTCGAATCCCAACTTTCAACAGCTGAGAACTTAATTTGAATATGTTTGTCGTCATGGTTCGGCTATTTAGTGAGAGGTTTAGCTTTAATTATAATTTTCAATCTATTTCCCATGCATCTGCTTCACGGAGTAAATTCAATTAATTTCCTTTTATTAAATAGTCTAACACTTGTTATTTCTTTAATGAGAGTTTTCAGTTGTAACTACAATTTGGTAAGTTTCAAGGTATGGTCCCAGATAAGTAGGGCCTACACAAAATCTTAAATAAAAGAAATAGTTCTCATCATACATCATCCTTATGGAGGAGAATATTACAAAGGGGCCCCGTTTAAAAAATAACTTTATGAAATAATGTAATTTTATGTGCGCATTTAATAACCAGAAAACTGTGTAAAGAAATACGTAAAGTTACATATAAAATTACTGGCGCTTGAACCAATGCTTATTTTTCTTTAATGTATACACCTGTTTACTTATTTACTTAAAACAAATTTCCTTTAAGTTAAAAAAATAAATAAATAAGTGTTCTCTGACGTCACATTTACCAGCACGTAATAAATCATCATGAAGGTATAGGTGATTCGGAATAAAGTGAGCACTCAACAAAACCCTGTTAAAGTTCTATTTTCATCCAATTCGTATCATTCCGCAAGTAACGGTTAAAGACGGAACGTGTCTAACCTATCTGTACACGTCACTTGATGTTTGCGCGTGCAAGGTAAATTGTTCAGTCAGTAAGAATCGCTGCAGTTTAGTAAAAAAAAGTTTATTAATTACACAAAATACATTTACGTAGATTTCGATTTGTATTGTTGCTGTATTGTTGTATTTAAATAGGAAAATACACGGAACTATATTGCGTAATTTCGCTGCCAACCATACCAGCAGTATGGTAACCATACCAGCAGTATGGTAACCATACCAGCAGTATGACAACCATACCAGCAGTATGACAACCATACCAGCAGTATGGCAACCATAGTTAATGTTGAATTATATACTGTAACGGCTAGTGATATTAGTGCTCACATTATTCCGAATGGCATATAGCAGATTTTGTCTATAGTGACGTGATAACACCTTTGGTTGCCGTGGTCTTGAAAACTATGTAATTCCTGACATTGAAATTTTCTATTGTATTCAGTAACCGAAAGAGCGTAGCAATACTGCTGGACATGTTCACTATGTAAAATATGCACACTTGTAGCCTACCTCCAAATCATGCTTAAGATTGAATTTGTCATTTCCTCACACGAGTTTGATAGATTTGTGAGTTGAGGTATTTTATAATTCGAAAATCGGACCAATTTTGGTCTGGTGTTTGGTCTGACATTACTATAGAACAGGTGCTTATGAGATGTATTAAGAAAGCAGGAGGCTTTACACGTGGACTTGGGTTGACAGAAAATGTTCTTACCCGATGTATTAATGCTCTGCCAGGAACAATTCAAGCAAGTGAAGCAATATAGATATTTGCTAGTGTTCGTACGTGTCATCTGAGCAACATACAGACTTGTAAAGATCACACAAGATTCGGTTAAAAGTTGATGCAAATACATTTACCGATTGGTTGAGACTTCACTCTCCATTAAATAAAATATATGACTGCCTTGTGGCATTAACTTCAGGAGTATTTGCAGACAATAGGGTGAATTGCGATAGTGCCAAAGAAATAGGGGAAGCTTCAATAAAGACAGTTGTTGGTAAAAACTTCCAAAGTGTATCCCTCAAACGCAAAGATCAAGTATTCACGTTTGTAAACATGTAAAAAACTGTGCTGTTCGCAGGAGAACCTGTTGCAGTAAATCCAAGTCAACTATTTCAAAGGAATGCATGCGTTGTAAAAACCGAACAAGAATTAAAGAATGTTTGCACTATGAACTTGCTCCTCTCCCACAAGCATTATTTGACAATATTACTCTCCGAAAGGGCACTAAGTCAGATATGAAACTCGTGATTGAAGAAATGTGTATCAGCAGCTGTGCATGGCCAGAAAATCCCATATTTGTTCTTGATGGTGGTGACCTTCTTCACAGAGTTCCTTGGCCACAACCTGCAACTTATGGTGAAAATATGTGAAGTGTACTTGAATTATGTTAGGAGGAAATATGCTCGGAATGTAGTAGTTGTGTTTGAAGGATATCAATTAAGTACTAAGGAAGTAGCACATTTAAGACGTACATCTGATAAATCAAGCAGGCTCATCGCTGTTAATACCTCCGCGAATTCAACTGTTACAAAGCATAAATTCTTAACAAACACAGACAGTGTTAAGGATCTGTCTAACCACCTACGCCAAGCAAATTATGCAGTATTTCATGTCACTACAGATGCAGATACACCCATAGTTGGCACAGCCTTGGAGGAAGCAAAGGAAGGTCGTAATTTAGTTGTGGTAGGAGAAGACTCGATCCTACTTGTACTCATTGCAGGCTTGGCTCGTACAAACGAGGAAGTGCATATGCTAACTCCAAGCAGCTTTAATAAACAGAAGAAAATTTATAGCAGCTTGAAGATACAAGCAGGTTTGGGAAACGTGACAGAACACATTATGTTCATACATGCCATTATGGGCTGTGATACAACACCCAGACCATACAAAAAGGGACATAGAACTGGTTTTAATAAACTTAAAGATGACATTCAACTACAATCTGTTGTGAGCAAATTCAATGAACCAGCTGTATCACCAGATGCAATAACAGCTGCAGGTGAGGCATTCTTCATTAAGCTATATGGTGGTAAACTTGAGGATGGTTTAGATACGACTACATTCAGAAGTACATGTAGTGTACCGGTAAAAAGCCTCTCAACTATACACTAGATCTAACATCCCTCCCACCAACTTCTGCAGCAGCTCGGCAGCACAGTCTACGAGTTTACCATCAAGTTCAGGTGTGGCGCAGTAATTATCTCGCAGAAGGTGACTGGGGATGGACGGTAAGATATGGAGCATTTTAAACAATTCCGACAACTCTTCCTCCAGCACCAGACTATTTTCTCCATCTTGTGCGCTGAAACTGTAAAGCTGGTTGTGAAAGAAATTGTGAATGCATGAAAAGTGGTCTACAATGTTCTACAATGTGTGATGTGTGTGCTGGTGAGACTTGCAGTAACAGATTGCAAATTGTGGATGATGATCTTGATGCAATTGGACGTGATGATGAAGATGATTCACATGATGAACTGAAGGATAGTGATACACAAAATAAAAAATGTTCATATATCATGAAACTTGCCAACTCAAAACGAAGATGCCTGGCTCAGTAACTGATATCCGAATAAAACTATCTTGACTGAATAGTGCACTGATAAACTCTATGTGCGCATTGAGACTGTAATTATCCTGTATTTATACGATTATAGTAATATTTCGAACTATTAACCTAGGTAAATGTGGAGAAAATGACATGGAAGCCAAGCACTTGAATATTTGCCCAGTAGGCCTATTGGTTTACTTATGTTTAGCTGCACAGGATTTGCCCAGATGTGCGAAAACTTTTAAAATGTTGCGATTGGCTTCCTCTTATTATAAACTGTGTACTGTAATGAAAATCTATGTGTTTCCCCTGTATTTGTCATATTTGAGTTTAAAAGTTTAAGGAGGAGACAAATCGAAATGCTAATTGAGTAAATACCCTGACAGGTTAGGTTGTTAATGACATTACACGTAGAAAATTCACCATAACTTTTCAGCCGTAAAATAAAGCAAAAATTGACGTAAAGCTTCTTGATGTAAAATTTAATGATCTTTTATTTACTTCTCTGGTAATTGTCTTGTAAAAGCCACGATTTACGAGATAAATAAGAAAAACCTATTTTGTCCGCCATTTTTCTAAGATGGCGGCATGTCCCCCATTGTGGATTCCAGGTGATTTTCTTCCATAGATAAAGGTGACCCTACAGGATATTATCCAGCAAAAATTACCTTTCCAAAAATTATTTCCCTGCAGTCACACATTATTACTATACCAGTAGTAACCTTCCTTACAGAACACGAATTTTAAAAAAATATTTAGCGATCCACTGTCGCTTATTACCAAACACTAAATACTAAATTACTCAGAAGAGAAAACAAACAAAGTACACATTATAAGGTACATAAATAAATTCCTTACTTAACGACATCCTGTTATCTCTCTACGGAGCTCATCGATTGAAGCTAGTCGCACGCAAACGTATGTACGCCTGTCACG
This sequence comes from Medauroidea extradentata, assembly GCA_003012365.1. Taxonomy (NCBI): domain Eukaryota; kingdom Metazoa; phylum Arthropoda; class Insecta; order Phasmatodea; family Phasmatidae; genus Medauroidea; species Medauroidea extradentata. Next base: position 3,043 of record PNEQ01125451.1, on the reverse strand, counting down.
CACTAAAAGAGATGGAGCAGAGGTGATGGCGTACCGAAAGTACGTAGTAGCGTTCCTAACCGTAATTAGGACGGAAGTGGCCGCTACAAAACTCCGCAGTCGCATTAAAACGTAGGTTGGCAGTAGGGTTTTACATTCTTCGCATTGGAATCTTTATTTTTAATGACTAAACTGTCTACGTAGGTCGGAGGTGCAAAACGAACCGTGGTTGAGAAAGCAATGCTACTGAAAGTGCCACCGGCTAAGATGCACATACCGGACGTGAAGTTTAAGATTTCAAACTGAAACAGTTGCCAGCGCGGGATAGAGCAACCGACAAACCCGAGGGGCGCGACACACATTAAGGGCGCGAGTACATAAATTTCCCACGTAATATTTTTATTTTAAATTTGTACCAGAATTTTCATTCTTATTCTAGACATTGTGACAAAATGTTCCTATTATCAAAATTTTTTATCTCTCAATAATTTTTGCGGTATGACTAGTAAACATCAACATTTGCACTATACGGTTTTATGTACGCCACTAAAACCAACTGACATAACAAACTGAAAACATTTACAGTAAAGAACGATGTTGTAGGCTATAAGGTTATATATAAATATATAAATAATATATTTGTATTCGGAAAAAAATTACTAAAATTTGAAATTAAAATTTAATAAATTCAAGATTTTCTAAAAACACAAAAAAATAAAGGATCCCAACAGGGAAACAAGTAACAAAAGCGACAAAATAAAATACATAAATTTGAAAGAAATTAATTCATAGATGTCTAAATAAAAAAATCTAAAAATTATTTGACGGTGGCGAAAAGCATATTTAAATTTCATTATACTTGTTAGGCGTTAATTACGATTAGTCGATGATGTGTTGTGTGTGGCGTACGACCATGTACGACCACCCACCTAGCTATAATAGATCACCACAATTTAACATGTAAATCTTTATCCTTGTTCTTGCCAGGGTTTCGAGGTAGGCAGCGTCCTTAAGAGAGCGTGGTACATAATTCAACCCTAAAAGCATTAATCTGTAACTATCGGTTTCTTGAAGCCAATTTGCGAAAAGTAATCAATAGCAATCCTAGGCAATAGTTTTAGCCAATGTTTTAAATATAATTGTTTTCAGTGTAACGAACTTCAGAGGCACAATCTCTGACGCCGGATCCTCGTGCATTTAACTGCGGCGAAAGAGACCACGCGTAACGAATTAGTAATTCTGGACAAACATTTACTCATAAAGTAGGCAAATACCATTATCTGGGATTGTCATCGAGTATTTTATCCATATTGGTTCCGAAAAAAGCGTAGAAATCAGTTGATGTTTTCAGCGTTTATTTATCTACCACGCACTCTTAAGAGGCCGTGTCAGCTTTTCAGGCGTTTGTATACAACCCGCATTAACCCCATATAAATCAAGGCTAATTGTTACGCTGGCTATAGCAATACGAGTATTACACTTGTCAACGTCATCTTTGCGCTTTATCAAAGACACAGTCGTTCTTGTTTTTCGTTGTGTTCTGCAAACTCAAGTATAACAAACGGTTACATTATCAACCTGATTCGAAAAAAAAAAATGTTTTGTAAAATTTGTAGCAACCATTCATTATACTTGACTTCGGCAAACGCAGCGAAAATAAGAACTATTCTGTATCTTGTAAAACGCGAAGATTATGTTGATATGTGCAATACTCTTGCTGTTGTAGCGAACGAAAAATTAGCCTTGATTTATATATATTTAATGCGGGTTGCATACATGCGTCTGAAACACTGCACGGCCTCTTAAGAGTGCGTTGTAGATAAATAAACGCTGAAAACATCACTTGATTTCTACGCTTTTTTTTTCGAAGCCAATATGGATAAAATACTCAATGACGATCCTAGATAATGGTATTTGCCAACTTTATGAGTAGGCTGAAATATTTATCCAGAATTACTAATTCGTTACGCGTGATCTATTGCGCCGCAGTTAAATGCACGAGGTTCCGGCGTCAGAGATTGTACCTCAAAAGTTCGTAACACTGGAAACAATTTTATTTAAAACGTTGGCTAAAACTGTTGTCTAGGATTGCTATTGTTTAACTTTCGCAAATCGGCTTCAAGAAACTTACAGTTATAGATCAATGCTTTTAGCGTTGATTAAGTACCACGCCCTTGACGCGTGGGTGGCCGTATTCTGCGCGTTCAAGACTAAGAAGCGCAGAGAGCTAAGGACGAGACAGCTCGCGTACCACACAACACATCCTCGTCTCTTGGCTCAAGTAAGAATAATTATACTACAGGTTAGAAAGAAAACGTGTTTTATTACAGGAGAGTTTGGAACAGGGAAAAATACTGCCGATAGTGGTGCTACTATCGCTAACGGGTCAAATAAAATACGAGATCGCACTAAAATTAGGCCTGGCAAAGGTTTTAAAGAGAAAACCAATTTTAGCTTTAATTTTCCAACTTCATGTAACGTAAAATTCACGAAAACTCTGTGATTGGCCAATTTACACCTCTTACCGATACCAGCGCTCATGCGGCAGACATTTTTCCAGTGCCAAACTTTTCACATAGTTCTTTCCAACCTGTTGTACAATTAACCTTAAGTAACTGAGCTAACGCATCGTCTTCTCGCCTATAGATCGTCTCTGTGAGACGTTCAGCGCGACATTTTATAACGCAACATTAGAGGTACATGTTGTTGCAATATTGCCTGGCAAGCCGGACAGCAAGACGTCCGAGCGGCAATCAGGTCAGCGTTGGGAAACCACGGAAGACAGCAACTCACCTCACCCCCCTCGTAGTTGCACAATATCGAGGACAAGCACGCCGATATAAGGCGCTGTTACCAAGCAAACGGGGTCTGTCTGTCTGTCTCCGGTCGTCGAGCGGTCGTCCCCCAGCACTCATCAAATCAACAGCAGTGCGGTTCTCCGCCGGGGACTCGGGCTCGAGCCCCGGCGGGTGCGTGCTCGTCCGTCGATGCCGTCTCCTCATCAATCCAGCTTCGGTAAGGTCATCAGATATAATTATGTGGCAGAAACTCTCAACTTAATATA
>PNEQ01125450.1:0-21883 GCA_003012365.1 Medauroidea extradentata | reverse complement strand
GATTCCATGTTTAATAGAATTATTACAAATTACACTTAAAGGCCATATAAGTTCTGCAGCACAATACTTAACAATTTTACTGTTTATTTCGTCAAATCCATGTGATGCTTTAGATTTCAGGTTATTAATTATTGTTTTTATATCAAGAGGGTGTATAAAGTAAGGTTCTAAATCAGGAAATTTAATTGGAAACGCCTTTCCAGTAAACTCAATGGGGTCAGTAACACGGGTAGTACAATGTTTAGGTTTTTCTATTAAGTCGCTGGCTACCTGTAGGAAATATTCATTAAATACGTTTGCAATGCACAGTTTATCATTAATAATATGATTATTAATTTTAAGTTCCATTGGAGAATCTAAGCTTTTGTTTTGTGAGATTTCAGATTTTATTATATCCCATACTGTTTTAACTTTATTTGAAGATTTCCTAATGAGGGAGCTAAAAAATATTACTCTTAGCCTTAGAAACTTTATGAAGGATTTTACAGTACCTCCTATAGTAAATTTTAGCTTCAGGAAGTGATGAGTCTCTAGATCTTAAAAATAGTTTTCTTTTAGTTTTACATGATATGGCATTATGGCAATACCTTAAATCCAACCATTTTGGTTAACATGCATTTTAGGTACATTCAACAATTTAGTAGGGCAACAAACATCTAAATGTAATAATACAGTTTGTAGAAAAACATTATATTGTTTATTTGGATTAGATTCGAGTGTTAGAAAGTTCCAGTTTACCTTTTGCAAAGAAGTTTTAAGTTCTTTTAATGTATATGCATTAATGTTCCTAATTTTAGGTTTTATCATCTTGCTCACATTGTTGAAATTGTAATTTATGCTTATTACTTGAGCATCATGGTCAGACAGACCATTTATAATGGGTACTACAGTATAAATATTAGAATTGGATTTATTAATGAATATATGATCAATGGCTGTAGCTGTTGCATGTGTTACTCTAGTGGGAAAATCTACAACTTGCATCATGCCATATGAATGTAGTAAGAAATCCAATTGATTTCTATGTGCATTATTTACGACGAGTATCAGCCAATCAGAGCCTTGATGCTAGTAACGGGCATTGCGGACATTGCACGAGCGTCAGACATTGGATTTGACACTCATTGCTGGCGACATATACATAGAAGAAAAAAGTTGTTTAGATTTTAACACTCGTGCAACCATTTTTCAGGTTAGAACAAAGTCAAAAACTATTTTATACTAATAAAATTTTATTAAAATCCGGTATTTGTGTAAATTAATGTAGGCCCTAATAGTATATTGTGTAAGTTCGTTGAAAAGTAGCTAATATACTTGTCATATTTTATTTTTTGATTGAAAATTTAACCTCTCCTTTCTGTTTGATATTTAATTATTTAAATTGTTCACGTTTCTTCAAAAACTTTTACAGTTACCGAGTTATTTCTCTGGGTAAAAGATGACAGCACAAGTTCGTCAAGCCTACTTCATCATTCTATTATGAACACATGGCACGAATTTATTGCGTGTGGCAAGCGTCTGGCTTATCATACCGCTGAAGTGTGAAAACCGCTTAAACACAACTATGTCCATTACCATTGCTACAACCATTAAAAATACGCCTCGCTGCAATCAATGTCAAAAAGGTGGATGTTTACATTTCTGGTCCAATCAGATTTCACTGTCCAAAGAATTCTTTTAAAAATATTTCCTTTATTTATGTCTGTTATTGTATTACATAAATAACTTTCCCTTGTATTTTTTACTGTCAACATTTTGCTCTAACAATCTCTTAGTTCAGCTTATTTTCTTTTTATTACACATATTTATGGTAAGGAAATGACATGTGAAATGTAATGGAAGAAATTTGATTGACTGTGCATAGATTCTTGCATGAGAACGTAGTTTGGGGTCCTTCCATTATTTTATCAAACTTGGGGAACAGAATTACAAAAGATGGTAGAAGCAAAAAAACAAATCTTTATCAGACCGTAAGAAAAAGGTTCATGAAAGCATATTATGTATGGAGTGTTGCTCTGTATAGATATTAATACATGGACCGTTGGAGAACCAGGAAAAGAAAGACTTCAGGCATTTTGAAACCTTTTCTACTGTAGGCTGCTGAAAATCAGCTGGATTAATAGAAGCTCTCAGAAGATTAAGAGAGGCAAGATCATTATGGAATGACATTTAAAAAAGACGAGACAAAACCTATTAGACAAATTTTGCATAAAACTCATATTGTAAGAGAAATAGCGGAAAGAATGATTGAAGGAGAAAACCTTCGTGGATGGTCAAGGCTCTCCCATATGCAGTAAGTCATCGAAGATGTGGGCTGCACTATAAAGTTAAGAAGAAAAGCAGTGTGAAGGTCAGAGTTACGATCTGCTGGAAATCAATTTCAGGGTTGAAAACTTAAGAAATTCATCTTGACACCGTTGGGTTCCTGAGGGCGATAAACTACGTAGGTATTAATGTAAATGGGTACCACTCAACTATTGCCCCGGCTGAGTCGGGGAGACACGAGATATCTCAGGGCGTATAGGGGCCGTGAAGCACTCCTCAGGATGGTGTCACTGATACTTACACTCTTCCGCTCCCTGTAGGCCAGGAGCACGCCTCACATGCTGCAATGGAACAAAACTAGCTACTCGAAATAACGAGATAGCCTACTTCTTAGTTTCACTCTTTTACTCGACCACGTGGTTAGGTTACACTAGACTTTATACACACTTGCAACTTGGCCGTAACTCTTTCCCCATGTTCTCCTCTACTTAAGTTTAATACAGAAAATTACGTAATTAATCTGGAGTTCTCAAAATTGAAGTGACCACTGACCACGTGGTCACGCTAACCAAATGCCTCTGCGGGCGGCTAAATGTTATATTTATGAACAAATGAAAACAAAATGCTGATCACGTTAACTGTGTGTGTGAGGGAGGTAATGATGCAAAATGTTACTAACAAACAGAATAGACGACGATCAGTTGAAGACAAAGATGTAGGCTCCCTTGCAAAAACACAACCGGTCGCACTGCACGCTAGAGAACAACTGGGGTGAGAGGTGTGCGCGCTGGCCGCACGTGATGCGTGCCGGAAGCGCTAGCATTGCTCATATCCACGCTCAAAATACGTTTACCAGACATAAGTATTATGATTAATTCTAGTCTCATTTGTTTGTCTTTTGATTGCCGTTATTATGATCTACATTAAAAACTGTATAGTTATTTCCAGGCTTACTCTCGCTGCTATCGCACTCCCCCCCCCCCCCCCATCTCATGACACATGTCTGCGGTTCAGGCTTTGGTCTCGGGCCTGAGGAGGTACGACGTCAAACTGAAGGAGCTCGTGTGGTTCATTTAGTTCTATTCTTTCTCCAACAGTTTGTTTAATTTCCATTTCCAGCCATCCTGTTTCAGTTTTCCGTAGTTACTGAAGTTGCTTCAGGCAAATGTCTTAACAAAGGCAATGATTGATTACTCTCCTAGTTTCTATTACAGTTGTGTATCACTATCTCAAATACCCTCACAGTTGACGAGATGTGAATCCCACTTAACTTTTAAACTTTTACTCACATCACCACATTTACGTTTCACACTTTTGGCATTTCCACTTTTTTTTATAGTTTTTTGTCATGTTTACAGATTGTGATTAAGAGTGCGTGGTAGATAAATAAACGCTGAAAATATTAATTGATTCCTACGCTTTTTTTGAAGCTAATATGGATAAAATACTCAATGAAAATCTTGGATTATGGTGTTTGCCAACTTTATGAGTAAATATTTATCCAGAATTACTAATTTGTTACGCGTGATCTCTTGCACCGCAGTTAAATGCACGGGGTTCCGGCGTCAGAGATTGTGCCTCAAAAGTTAGTAACATTGGAAACAATTTTGTTTAAAATGTTGGCTAAAACTATTGTCTAGGATTGCTATTGTTTAATTTTCGCAAATTGACTTCAAGAAACTTACAGTTATATATTAATGCTTTTAGCGTTGAATTATGTACCACACCCTCTTAAGATGTGAAACGTTGCTGTACATAGGAACAATGAAAAACCTCCTTTTATAACGTCTGTTGTTATTTCAGTTAGCAAGGTTGCCAAATACTTTTTTTTTTGTAAATTACATTTGTTTAGTATTTTCTGTACTGGATAGGCTAACTGTGATATATTTGAAATTAATGTGCTGTTCTTCTTTCTAAGTTTTTATCACATTTTGTCTTCGTGGTTTTCAAAATCCTTTTTTAAAATTGTCAAAATGTGTTTTGTTTAGTATTGCTTCAATTATTTAAATAATAGGTAGGCCTAGGCCTGGTATTCTATTTTGTATAGTAATTTTCAACCTGCAAGGTATGCTGTTTTTCCTCCGTAGATTTGGCAAAATGTATAGACTTCTGCACATCCTCTTTTTAAAAAAACAAATTTGATAAAATAAACATGAAACCTAGATAATTAAGAACGTTTGAAAGGAATTTACTCACCTGTTCATTTATCATAAAAGCTACTAGGTCTATGACTAGATACATACAAAAAAACTGCAAAGAGCCCTACAAAATACCATTATAATGTAATATGTTCACTAAAAAAATTACTCACAGCTGCATTTGAAAAAATACGTCATACTTGTTATTTTAATGGTCAAGTAATTTAGTTCTCAAAATATGACATTGAAGTTTTTCTTTATTCATCTTATGCTACCTTCAAAAATGGTGAACCTCTAGCCAAAAAGTAGAACAGTATTATTATACATAAATACGTTGCATGAAAATGTTGTTAGTATTACTCTTTCGCTTATATTTAAATTTATGTCAAACATTGTTGCAGAGGATTCACACTTAAATTGCAACCACTAACAACACTAATATTGGTTACGTAACTATATTTTTGCAAGTGCAATGTATCCGGTGTCACCAGTTAAATGTTTCTGTGTCCAGTATTTTTTGTTGTTACTTACAATGCCTTTTCACACTACTAGTTGTTGTTTTTCTAATTATTTTTGTTTCATTAACAAATTTTCCAAACGTACATCATTGGGAGCATAGTGATTTGAGAGACCGGCCTGCAGATGCACATGTTTACGACTTTGACGCAGGCACGTGCATCAGCCTTATAGCACAGCAGTCACAAAAAATTCAATTATGTCCATTATTATGCCACTATCAACAGAATTAAAAAAGAAATTATTTAATAATTTTTGTGATACGGTTAGTTTGTAGTTTAGTTGTGTCATGTGTACTGCGAGGTAAGTTTAGTGTTTATGAAACACAAATAAACAAGAGACAAAGTTCTCATAGAAGTAAGTACTAAATGTTTTTAGGCCTCTGCGAATGCTCGTGGGTGCTATTGTCGTCAGTGGTTATTGCCATGCTGTGGAATTGTTTACAATCTAGGCAGTACTAGAGTACTTTCATGCACAAATATTGGCTGGTAACAATATGTAGTCTTGTCTTACATAAGAATTCCATTTTTTTACACCCTTGAAGACAATCATGGGAAAAATTTCTACCGAAATATAATTTTCATATCAATGTACTGCATAGTTCGAGAGCCAGCTGAGTGTGTTAATGCAAATATCACTTGTGGTAGAGGAAAACATTTCTTATTCCTTGGCAACAGATGTAAAAAGGAATGTGAACACAGCTGTCAAAAAAATAGAATTCTTACATGAGACGGACTAGGGACTAAGTTTTTGTGTGCATATTTGGCAAAAACTGTTAGCCTTCCTTAGGTTCCTTTTTCATGTCTCTCCAAATTGATTTTTAAAAACCTACAATGTTAAGTAATGTTTTTTGTGATAATTTTTATGTGTATTCACTATCATCCATTGCTGTTTCCAGCCTTCATCCGGGTCTGCACAATGAAATGCTGCCATCTCTTTCTGTCTCGCCACCATTCTTCCTTCACTTTCAACCATCTTCTCCTCTGCTCGACTTCTACCATTACCTACTCTTCTCGTCTCTTTCTTGGTCTCCCTGGGGTGTTCTTCCCTTGTACTTCTCTTCCGTAATTTTCTTTGGCAATCTCTCTCCTCCCCTTTTCTGTACGAGGCCATACCATCTCATTCATGCCTTGTCAATAATCTCATTTAGGCCTATATCCTGTACTGCCTCATTCCGGATCCTGTCCACCTTGTTACATTCAACACTCTCCTCATGAACCTTCTACTTTATGTACCTGTTTTTGTGATTAATTTTGCAGATCACTTTGAAGTCAGCAGCTCAAGCTGTTCATCAAAACAGTTTAATTGACGTTGGATCATCGTAAGTAAATTTCTTTGTGTACTCATGTGGCTTTAACACATTAAGTATTTTGAATATCAATAACGGGAAGGTTGTCATGCACTAGAGCACAAATGTTTTGTCACCACACACTTTGTTATCGTAGGATGTATCCTGATTACGTCACATTTTGTATTACTAATTAACAATCGTTGTTAAGCATACATAGGATACAAGCTGATTAATTTCACTGAGGAATTTTCATGATAAATTGTGCGTACTAAGTTTAAAAAGTTCATTAATACATTTATAGGTGTATACTATTTTTGTTTAGTTAAATTTTACTGTTAATTCTTTTTCTGTGTGAAAAAAAATTGTAACAGTGCCAATGGTAGAAGTTTGCAGGCTTTCGCGGCCATTGTCAGGCTGGTTGTCTTGGCTTCTGGGCTGGAGCCGCGTCTTGTTGGTAGCTGGTACGAGCTACCAACAAGACATGGCTCCAGCCCGGAAGCCAAGACAACCAGTGCCAATTAATTGTAAAAAAAGTAATTTTTAAAAATTGGGTTTTCTGTAAATAGTTTATTTTTGATTAATTTTAAGCAAGAAAATCATGTACCTGTTGTTTACAGAATCATTTAATTTGGTGTTTGAGTAAAGTCGCATGTCGCAGTTTAGCAATATTTTGTATATTCGACTAACTATAGTGTAATGTCACAGCAGTTTTATTAAACTTCTAAAATATTTTTTTAGTCGTAATTTTGTTACGAAAAAGTTATTTTCCACAACCTTATATGCAATTAGTTTGTTGTCTGTTTTGGTCTCTCTCTTCCGCCCTTTCTTTCCCTCTCCCTCTCTCTGATGTGTGTTTGTATAGTAAGTCCTCAGTTTACGTGATACCACTTTACGTCATTTTGGATTAATGTTGCTAATGTTTGAGTTATTTTTCAGTTTAAGTAGCCACTGATTGAAAATAACATTAATCAGTTCTTGCGTGATCTCGTTAATCCATTAATGCAGGTCAGAGTTAACATTAACATTCTTATGTTCCAAAAAGGTTTGGCTGTAGGCGGGGCTGGCCTGACTCAATTTGAGTTTATTCAATTTGCGTTGCTGTTTTCAGGAACCTAACCTCGACGTAAATAGAGGATTCACTGTGTGTGTGTGTATATAAACTGTGAATCCTTTAAAACGCTTCGTGACATCGCTCAACTGACCGTAGTGCGTGGTTGCTTAACCCCTTAAGACATTTGCCCGATTTATTTCGGGCAAGAAAAAATAAATAAATTTTTTTTGAGACAATTTATATTGCCTAAAACATATATTTATTTTTAATTTGTTTAAAAACTTTTAATATTTTTAGCAAACATAGTAAGAATAAAACCTGACACTGAAGGGGTTAATGCAGCATGCATCAAGGTCACTGGATGAACACTTCCTGTGTTGTCAGTTCTCATACCCTTGCTCCTTACACACATTTCCATGGCACCTCATTAATTAAAGGACTCGCCCTGTGCATTTGCATCTGTTTTCTACAAGAATTGTAGTTCAGAACAATGTGTAGCCTATTTGCTTGGTTATTTTTCAGGAAAGGTGTGGACATGCCTACAGTTCGTTTTGACAAACATACTGAAGAATTCTATTCCATATGTGACCAGATTGAGCTACATTTGGTGAGTGGAAAATAAATTATTTTTTGTATAGTTACATAAAGTTGGTTAATTTTGTAAGTTTAATAAAAAAAATTACTATAAATTTAATTTGTTAATTAACCACGTGATCTTTATACAATAGTGTTTTGCAGTATGTATATAAATTTGATAGCCAGTAATTACTCATACTTATGTACTTTGAAATGTCTTAAATTATATACAGCAAATTAGTTTTATTTGTTTGGTAAGTACATTGAATTCTTTTAGTTATTAATTTTGACATCCCTTGTTCTCGGACATACTTATTTACAACCTTTAAATTATACTAAAATAGATGATTGCAGGCTTTTGCAGCAATTGTCAGGCTGTCTTGTACGATATACCAGCAAGATGTGGCTCCAGCCTGAAAGCCAAGACAATTATATTAAAATAACAAGGCCTTTAAGTATAAGCAGTAAAAGATTTAAAAGTAAGTAAAATACATCTTGTGTTATGTCAGTCAAGTTGGCATACAGTGAAACCTTATACAAACCACATTACAAAAATGTGGTTTTCTTTCCATTAGAAACCAAACGTTATTTTTCATTATTGATAAGAACCATTGGTAAAAATAAATCATGGTGGAGAATATTATTATTTCAGGAATAAACAGCCATAAATAAATTTCAGCTACTTTCTATGTTTATAGTTCTGGGTAGTTCTCTTGTTATTATAATAACATTATTACATATGCAAGTTTCTTTCCCTTTTTCTGTGCTTAAGCAGTCATTCATAGATGACGAGTATGTTTAATAAGTTGCTAATAGTTTTAATGTTCTGGTGCTGGAATTATTATTACAAGGCATCAATATTCTAAATTACTCACGGGACATAGCCTCTTGTACACACACTGAACAGTGTTCACTAAAATATTGTACTGTACTTATGACTAGCAGCCCGCAGCTTTGCTCACGTTTATCACTCAGAGCAGATAATATTAACTTTAATTGAAAAACCTCTTTGTACACCAGATAGGTAGTTTAGTCATCAAGTGTTTGACAGACGAATCTTTTAGTTGAGTTAACTCTGCAGCAGGGTAAAAAGTTGCAGCTGTCCACGTAAAAAACATTCTTAAGTTTGTCCCTTCCACTAACAGCGACTGCCGCCTGGGCCTTATTTATAGCCACAGCAAAGTTGACGTTGTGGGCTAATTACAGACTCTCAAATGTAAGAGGGTAATCAAATGAAATATGTACGTAGTTTACGTGGTGTTAAAAATGATTTCCTCGAAGCACAACCGTTGGTGATACTGCCTTCAATAACATAATAGTTTTTCAAAACCTTCACGTGAAATTAAGTGGCATTAGGCAGTTTTGGCGGGATAATGTTTCACTGAAATGTAAATGGTAATTGGTGCCCCAACCTTGAAGTTAGCGAGATGATATATGTGGGCTGATGCTGTCGAGGAATTTCAATCTATAGTGGACTGCATTTTGCATTTTCATCACTTTTGAACTTCGTCCAAATTGCACTAATTTCTTTTTTCTTGCAGTTGTTGTGTGTGAGACTTGCACATTTGCACAGCCTTTAAAGGAATTTGAGTCCAGAACTTCCCGAACAATCTAAAACACATTCCATGTCTTTTCACCTCCTAAGAGACTGAAATTAAAAAAGCCCTTGAATCACATTTTATGCCACTTTACTGGTATCTCTTGAACATGAAAAACATGACAATAGCCCGCTGGGTTCAAGATATATCAACGAATAATTGAAAACACATTTCGTCGTCATGTTTCACCTTCTTAGGTGGAAATTTCGAAAATTCACTAAATTGCTTTTCAGGTATTTGAGTAAGCATCAATCTTAAACAAAAATATACAAAAGATCAATGTAGTCTATACATATTGACTGTGAATCGAAAACACTTTTACCCTTTTTTTTTTTTTTACCTTTTTTGGGATCAAATTCAGAAAATATATTTTAATGGTATTTGGGATATTTACAAAAGCATCAATCAAAAGTAAAGAGCACTTTGATATCTTGATTGGTTAGATAGATATAGGGGAATAATCGAAAACACATTTCACGTATTTTCACCCTCTTAATTATCAATTTTGGAAACTTCTTGGAGTAGTACTGTCATAGTTATTTCTATACATCAGTTGAAGTAAAAATCATGACGATAGCCAGTTGTGTTCCAGTGATATGGAAGATTAATAAAAAGCAAATGTTCTCCCTTTTACTGCTTGGGGGTCGAATTTCAAAAAATCCTAAAACTACTTTTTGGATATTTACGTAAGCAATGTTTTGAAGTGAAAACCAACTCTCTATCCCGAAGGATTCAATAGATATTGATAATTAATCGTATCCACACATTTAAGGTCTTTTCTCCCCCTTAAATGTTGAATTTCGAAGAAACCTGAAATTGGCTAATATGCATTTTCAAGTGTGTCCCATTAAAGTAAAAATTATAATGACAGGTCGTCTGGTTTGAGCTCTACTGACGTTTCTTCAAAAATATATTTCACCCCTTTTCACTTCTTTAAGAGGTCAAATTTCGAAAAATCCCTTCATAGTGCTCGCCTACTACAAGGAGAAACCATGCAAAAAATTTCATGATTCTAGGTCCAGTGATTTGGGCTGCAGTTTGATCAGTCAGTCAGTGTTCGCTTTTATATATAGAGATATATAAAATGAAAATTAGGACAATACAATTATATGCACTGTATTTTGAACGTGAAGTATTTTGTATCATAGAGAATCATAGTCATTGGTATGACAAACTGTGAAACTTGTTAAAACTCAACATTTTTCTTCAATATTAGATTGTATTGTGAATCTTACTATCTCTGGGCTTTGAAATTTTCTAAATTCACTTGTCTACAATGAGAACATGAAGCATCTCACTATTGGCATATAATTCAATTGTATTAATTTTTTCTCCCTGCAGAAGACATCAATTGAGTGCATGAACCAGGGGGCAAGCAGCCAACGTTATCTACCTTCTGCAGTGGTGCCAACCCGCACAGAGCCTCTTCCCAGCCAGGACCAGACAACCCTGACTTATCCTCAGTACCTGAGCACAGTACGGTCCCAGGTCGCGTACGCGAAGGAGGTACACGACACACTCATGGCAGCTGCGCAGAACATCACTCCCTCCGAGTAGGCTTTGAACACTATGCTTGCAAGAGCCTCGCTTCGTGACTGAATTCATAATTGAACTGTTGGATCCAATATGGAGTGAGGGAAGATGTAGTGTGTGTAGTGACTTTCTCAGGAAGTGACGAGACTGATTAACCAGAAGCCTGAACTTTCCCACCATTGTCCTATGATGTGTGTTGGTATTGTTCAACAAAAGAGTATATTTAACAAGTATTATTTGGTCAGTAGTTAAGATGTTGACTACCCTAGAGCCCTGTTAAGAACAAGGATAGATTATTAACATGTTAAAATTATACTAACTGGGATTTGGTTATGTAGCACTATTTATGTTTTTGTTCCCCTCTGTGCAGCCCACATTGTTACAGGATCTTTCAATGTTTTTTCCCCCAATACCCTAAAAACCACAAGAAAATATGTAAGTATTTTCATGCCCAAAAAAATTTAAAACACATACTTATGAATTTTTTCCTCATTTTCATTCCTACAGCATTAATTCACTCTTTAAATGCTGTAAATGGTTTTTTGTATGAAAGAAATATCTTAAAATGTGACCAAACCCCATTGAATTTAATTTCATATGCATTTTCGGTAAATATCAAGAGTAGCTACTCATCGCGTAGGGACTAAACTATTGGTTTTACAGGTAAAGTTTCTTAATAAAAAATGTTTCTACAGTGATGAAAATGAGTCGTACGTAAAGAAAATTGTAGTTTACTTACTTTGAAATTTTCCGTTTTTCCTCCAACTCCCGTGTTTTATGTCTTCGCCATGATGCGTGTTTATGTAGAACTAGTGCTCCTAACGTAATCAATTGAAACTAGCGCTAATACGTTGCGCAACTGTTCTTTAGGCACCAAATTCAGTTGTAGAAAAACCGTCACGCTTATAACACGTGTTTTCGCGACAGTAGCTGTGCGTATTCAGGGAAAATTTGACGGTTTGTAGTACAAATAACCGTTACAAGTAAGAATGCTTCGCTGCGTAATAGAAGTGTATGTAGTGTGTGTTTAATGGACGTTTTACAATATGCAACTCTCGTGGTTAGTGTGTATTAGTTAAATTTTGCTAATTGAGACACAGCAACAAATACGTTTTGCATACGTGTGTGGAGATTTATTGATCAAGGTACCGCGTCGGAAGAGGAACCAATGCATAATTTACTGTTTGTGGCAAAGAAATTGTATCCTCGATTGAGTACAGTAAGTACTAATCTTTTACTACAATAATGTATGTTGTTCAGTGTACGTTATTTAAGTTGTCCGGCTTCTATTGCAAATTGAACACGTTAAATACATTTTATAATGGTCATTAAATACGTGTAACATCAGTTCAACATGCATACAACGTGAATTTAATGCGTATGTTCTAGTGCATTAGTGCAATGTGCTAAAAATACGAATTTACTTCAAGAACTATTTTTGGAGCCTTAAATTGGTGGTAGAATGAGGTTAAACTGTGTGTGTTATTGTGTATAAACTATTTTTATTCTTGTTCGTAATATTTTGCGTACTTTTAAACGATTTCCAAGATGTTTACATCCCTTTACCATTATATAATGTAATGGCACGTGTATTTATTGTAGGCAGCTATTTATATCAGTTATATTTAACTGAAATTAATTGTAAATATTACATTTCGGCTATTTATTACGGCTATTGTACGTGTATTTACCCCATAATTTCTGTGTTTGTCATAGCCCTCCCCACTATCGCGTCGGTAGAAAATCGGCTTTTCCAGTAGCCATGCATGTTTTTACTTATTATATCTACATAAAATCAATCGTAATTAGGGTATTTAATGTAATAAATATCATGCTTTTTACATATTTGTACCCCACTATTTCCCTGATAGTCATAGCCCTCCCCACTATCGCGTCGGTAGAAAGTCAGCTTTTCCAGTAGCCATGCATGTTTTTTCTTGTTATATTTACGTAAAATCAATCGTAATTAGGGTATTTAATGTAGTAAATGTCATGCTTTTTACGTATTTTTACCCTACAATTTCCCTGATATTCATAGCCCTCCCCACTATCGCGTCGGTAGAAAGTCGGCTTTTCCAGTAGTCATGCATGTTTTTTCTTGTTGTATTTACGTAAAATCAATTTTAATTGGGTATTTAATGTAATAAATATCATGCTTTTTACGTATTTTTACCCCACAATTTCCCTGATATTCATAGCCCTCCCCACTATCGCATTGGTAGAAAGTCTGCTTTTTCAGTAGTCATGCATGTTTTTCCTTGTTATATTTACGTAAAATCAATCGCAATTAGGGTATTTAATGTAATAAATATCATGCTTTTTACGTATTTTTACCCCACAATTTCCCTGATATTCATAGCCCTCCCCACTATCGCGTCGGAAGAAAGTCGGCTTTTCCAGTAGTCATGCATGTTTTTTCTTGTTGTATTTACGTAAAATCAATCGTAATTAGGGTATTTAATGTAATAAATATCATTCTCTTTACGTATTTTTACCCCACAATTTCCCTGATCTTTATAGCCCTCCCCACTATCGAATTGGTAGAAAGTAACCATTATTTATTATTAATCGCGACTACTAATTACTGTTATTATTCAACGTAATAAATCGTAATTAGTAAATTTCTGCAGTTTTTTTGTTAATTTTCGCATGAGTAGTTACTCTCGATATTTACCGCATTTTCGTATCATCGTTCTCACCAGGACTTTGGGGTAAGCCGCACCCTTAACCTAATTCATTCTGTATTTTACTGTAAATCGTTTGTTGGTTTTATTCTCAGGTAAAGATTTCGTAATGAACTAAACTGCAAAATCAGATTCATAAGTTTCTGCTTAAAATTTAAAGTACCGTAGCCGTAGGTAATTTGTACCCCTATTAAAATAATCCCTTTTTCCACAGGGCCACTCTTTATTTTACAAGCCAAGTACTTCGGAGTCATTATTTTCTCACATGTGTACCACAGAAAAATTTCACATTGCTACATCTTAACATATCATATGTCAAAAAATAATTTCTTTACTTGTTTATACTGTAACATAGCGCCTGCTTCATATTACAGATATGTATAAATTTAATTTATTAGTCTTTGCCGGCGCTGGAATCGTCTATTTTTACTTTGTCTATGCAAATACTATCCCCGAGCCAGAACACGTTTTGAACTTTGTCTATGGGTTGAGTGTAAACTTATCATGGTCAGGTGAGTAATTTATACAGTCTTTTGATGATTTAAATTTTATTTTTTTTTTAATGACCAGATATTTGCCTGATCTGGGCGTTGAGGCGACTGTGCTCGTACATAGTGGAAAGAAGTAATTCAGCACAAGAATCATCAACCTCGTAACAAACAGGAGAAGGAGTTTTGTGATAGAATTTTTTTCGGAAAAAGATGAGGAAGAACGTTTATCGGCCACTAAACACGACGGACGTAGACCATTGACAAGAAAGTAACCACCTGTATAAACGAGGATTGAAACATCATTCTGCAGTGAAAACTGGTTCTGCACTTCAGTACCACGTTGATTTGGAAAATTTATCCTGTTGCGAGACTTTCTCAACGTCTGAAGTATAAATACCGTGGATCACAAGTTCAGGTCGTCCACATGAAGAAGACGTCTCCGTTCGAGGTGCTGGAAGAAGATCCGAGTCCTGAGGAACTGTCCAACCTGATGCCCTAACCGAGAGGTCGAGCGGAAAAGTGTTCATCGCCTCGTCACGTTTCGAGGGTTTCCGGAATTCGCCTCCAGGACGAGGTCTGCAGAGAAGGTCCCAGTACTCCACCCATCACTAGATGTCCGGTTCCTTCATGACTACAAGGATACGATGTCGAGGATGGGCGAATTTTGGTGAGACAAACTTCAACTTCGCCGTCATAAGAAAAATTTGAAAATCCCGAAACATAGAACGACGTTTGCAGTTTATCTCGGAACCAATTAGAGACGTGAGATGTAGATATTTCCTAAATCAGAGCATAAGAAAACTGTGCTAATTAATTTTCAGTAACCAATTATGCGACCCCAGTTCAAAGCTATGCCGGAGCAATAAACTCTGTCCAGGGAAATCTACGTCCTAAGAATCAGAAACTGACCCAGTTTTGAAATTTTGAAAACGATTTGAGTCATGGTAGTCTTATTGTGTAGGTCAGGTTTTATATCTGGTCACAGTATTCATACACTCCACTAATACCCTCTTTATACAGTTAAATTTTAGAAGCTTTCTTTAGTAGTTCTAGTTCCTGGCTCTGTCTGTAGAAGTCATTTCACTTGACCATAGATTCCTTTTAAATATCAAGATTATTAAATGCACCATATTTGAACACGAATTTGATTATCATTTCTTTAAGTAACTATATGACTTCTGCAGGCGTTTCTTGTTTCCAACTAGATCTGCAGTCTAGAAAGAAAAGAAACTACTGGCCTTTCTTGTGTAAATAACACGGTCCAATAAACCATTATATGTAATAGTTACATTTTATATTACATAAATATGGCGAGCCCAACTATTGGGGCCGGAATCAGCACAGTCACAAGACGACCAGTACTGTTTCTAGTAGCGGAAACGAAACCTAGTCAGAAGACCGACCAGTAGAAGTACTGCATGTAGATAAATGGCGACAAATGGTTGTCTAATTCGCTTTTAGAAGTAACAAGAACTGTCGGTATAATAATATTCTAGATATAAACCATGGCAGACAAAGATCTAGTGGCTAAGCACATAGAGGAAGTGATCGATAGCGCCATCGCAGAGTATACTGTTGAAAGCGATACTTCGTCACCAGAGGTTACGATAAATGCAGTAGTTGACCATGACGAAACTATTACGTTACGATCGATGATGGAGTTTATGCAACAAATGCAGGGCAGTCTACAATGTAGCTTGATAAACAATCAGGCGGAGTTAAAGGCTAGCCAGTTAGAATTAAAGACTAGTCAAGACAGTCTAAAAGCCGAATTAAAAACCAGCCAGGATAGTTTGAGGGAAGAAGTACGTTCAGTTCGCGAAGACCTTAGTGCTGAACTAGCCGGAGTTTTAAGGGGTTGGAAAAGAGATATGGACGAACGTCTCGAGAAAAACAATGAACGTCTCGAGAAATCCGAAGCAATAGCAAAGAAATGTACGGTACTGTTACAGGAAATGGTACGTGAGTCGAACGTAAGGTTCCACGAAATAGAGTCCCAAGTACACGAGGTACTGACACACGTAGAAGCTCGTAAGACGGAGTTGGACGAGTTAAGGCAAACAAACCAGATAGAGTTTGATAGATTAAGACGCGCAAATAAAACTGAGTTAGAGGCTTGGTCGCGTCATATTGAGGACGTCTTGACTAAGAAGTTTGAACAAATGAAATTTCCCATTCGACCGAACAACAGTGAATGCGAGGAATATGTAGTACGTTCGGAACAGCAACTAATTGCACAGAGAAATGCCGACTGCGTTTCTCATAACATAACAGTAAGTCCGAACACAGACCGAGACACAGAAACTAACTACATTGTGAATAATGCATCAGTTTCGCCTAGAACT
Source organism: Medauroidea extradentata (assembly GCA_003012365.1). Classification (NCBI taxonomy): domain Eukaryota; kingdom Metazoa; phylum Arthropoda; class Insecta; order Phasmatodea; family Phasmatidae; genus Medauroidea; species Medauroidea extradentata. Next base: position 5,395 of record PNEQ01125450.1, on the reverse strand, counting down.
ACGCCCGGTAACAACGAGTTCGCACAGATGATGAACATGGCGGCACTTTTCCATCACCCGGTACAACAACTCAGCAAGTCAATACCCGAGGTTTTCGAACAACGAAAACGAAAATCCAATAACGTTTCTGAAGCGGTATAAGGAATACACTGAGATTTTTAACCTGTCTGAGCAAGAAAGTCTCAGGTATCTGAGTTTCTCGTTGAAAGGTACCGCGAGTTACTGGTGGGAAGTGGAAAAGGAGAATACCAGGACTTATGCCGAGTTCCGAGACCGGTTCACAAAGCAGTTCTGGGGTCCCAGAGCCCAAGGGCTTGTTAGAGCATTTTTACACGCAGAGAAATAAGAACCTAGGGGTAACAGGCATGTTGACAAACATATTAGTTCTATCTATGAGAGGAGTCGTCATCTCACCCCAGAGATGACCGAGACGGAATTAATATTGATGTTGACCACTCAGATGCCGACCACATACCAAGTCGCGCTTGTGGGAAAACAGAACTTGTCGTTGACGGAATTTAGAGAGCAACTGATTATGATCGATAAGCTCGAGAGGCAAATCCGTCGTCAGCCGTGGGAGAACCACAGAGAAAAACCTACGGGAAATGAAGGTTACCAGGGTAAAGATAGATTCTGGCGTCGCGAAAAGGACGATCACGAGGTCGAGATAAATACCCTAGGAAAGTCGCATTATGCCAAATCAGACAACGAAGCAGGTTATAATAGTCGTCGAGAACCGAACCGTCGCAAAAAGCAATGGAAAACGAAGTCGCGGTACGACTATCGAGAGGACCGGCGAGATAGATCGGCGGGACGTAAATCGTCGAGGTCAAGAGATCGCGATGGCAGCCAGGGAAGACCGAAGAAGCGTGAAGTTCGTCGGGAGTCGCCCGAAGACAAGAGTCGTCGTAAATCCAGGTCACAGACGAAGGGTAAAGACGAGGGATATTTTAGTCGGAACAAGCCGTTAAACCCTAGCACGCTGGAGTTCGAAGTCATAGAAGGACCTAGTCGTCGAACATGCTCATCGCCGACTAGGAAGAAACCGTTAAACTAGTTCGGTCTGACGACGAAGTTCTCCGATCGCCGGATGTCACTGTATCAACACCTCAGGAGACCGACATAGGAGTGATCAGCAGATTGGTAGCGACAGCCAAGAGGAGGGCAAAATACGCGAAGAAGTCGAAGATCGATAGATTAGAAATAGGCGATTTCGTACTTGTGAAGACACACCCTTTATCTCAATTTTGGGCCGGGGTGACAAAGAAGCTTTTCTTGTTGTATCAAGGTCCTTACGTCGTAAATAAGGTAATCAAGAGTAATTGCTATGAGTTAGTCTACCCAAATACGGACAAGGTAAAGGGTAGATATAACCTAACCCAGCTTCGTAAGTACGTCAAGTCAGAAGACTAAGCCTGGTGAAGACCAGAGTTTATGTCATGATTGCACTTAACATACGCAGAAGACAGTACAGTGTTTTGGGTTTATCCAAACGAATGGATTGTATGCACAAGTTGTGATGCGATTGCCTTTGTTGCGGACGTAGAGGTGATGTTTGTCCTGGAGTCTGAGTTACCCAGTAGACTGTATTTTGTTTGCATCGGCATTGAAGCCGGAGTGCATTGTCGTCTACGCCATTTGAATCGCTTGTCACGATTATTGTGAAACTTTGTGTTCAAAACACCACACTGACGATGAGTGCAGATTTCTTCGGCGAAATGTATGCGGTGAAGACGTATATAGAATTTAACGTACGAATTATAAGGGTTGAAGGTATTTGCAATTATATATTTATCCTGATGAATAGTTTTCTATGATTGAATAGAGTAATACGACTGTGGAACCTCACACCCGAGCTTCTGAATTTGATAAGAAATTTACGAGATAGGTATGGGAAACTATTGCAAAACCTCCGAGCTGCAAGTCACACCAGTAAATAGAAGTAAATGCTACCTAAAAGTTGAAGCAGTGAAGAATGATCTTGCCACTATGCAGATGAGAAATGTAGATCATGTTCATAATCACCTCATTTAGGCCTCATTTCATCCATTGGAAACAAAGAAGAACACTTTTGTCTGCATGTTGCAAATTTTGTTATCCAATGTAAGAATACCAAAAACACTACTTCGTCCCATATTCATGACTAGTATCGTGGCCAAATAGCTAGCAGTAGACCTCACGGTAAAGACAAGTAGGTGTTGTCTACAGACATTGTGTGCAGTGGGAAATATGAACACTCGTTATTTTAGAGTGACACATGTAACATTTAAGTAACGAACATTTACTCAAGTTATGTGACTCTATGTTATCTATGTTGGTAAGTGAATTGTACCTTAGTGAGCCAAAACTATCCATGGAAGATAGCTACGAGGTTTCAGTGGTGTGTACGCTGATACAGTTTTCAGTACGGCGCACAAAGGGACATCGCTACGCATGAAGCGTGGTGGACGGACTGCAGTTAACAGTCGACAGGAAGAACTGTTAACATGAGCCAGCGAGCAACAAATTGTTGCTGATAGACATTCAATGTTTCATTCTTTTGGACTTTTGGACGTTCGGTGAAACGTTGAACTGTTTGAAATCAAGAACTTTAATTAATTTTAGGCTAAAGACGAGTCGTCTTATAGTTGTCATATTATTGTTTAACTTTTTGATTTCATTCGATTTAATTATTGTTGAAATAATTGATAATGTATAACCAAGGTAAACTTTGTGTAGGGAATTTTAAAATGTGAATTGTCATGTTGATTATTGAGATATTCCGGTAATTTTTTTTTTTTGATCAATCCCATATTTTGTTCAGCGATTTGATTTAGTAATTTTGAAAGAGTAACGTTGATAATAGTTTTGAAATTTAAATTTATACATTTGTTAAAGGATCGACGAACAAAACTATTAATTTGAGTTGTATGTAAATAGTTTTTACGTCTGGCCGGGGTAATCTGTAACATAGCGCCTGCTTCATATTACAGATATGTATAAATTTAATTTATTAGTCTTTGACGGCGCTGGAATCGTCTATTTTTACTTTGTCTATGCAAGTACTATCCCCGAGCCAGAACACGTTTTGAACTTTGTCTATGGGTTGAGTGTAAACTTATCATGGTCAGGTGAGTAATTTATACAGTCTTTTGATGATTTAAATTTTATTTTTTTTTAATGACCAGATATTTGCCTGATCTGGGCGTTGAGGCGACCGTGCTCGTACATAGTGGAAAGAAGTAATTCAGCACAAGAATCATCAACCTCGTAACAAACAGGAGAAGGAGTTTTGTGATAGAATTTTTTTCGGAAAAAGATGAGGAAGAACGTTTATCGGCCACTAAACACGACGGACGTAGACCATTGACAAGAAAGTAACCAGCTGTATAAACGAGGATTGAAACGTCATTCTGCAGTGAAAACTGGTTCTGCACTTCAGTACCATGCTGGTTTGGAAAATTTATCCTGTTGCGAGACTTTCACAACGTCTGAAGTATAAATACCGTGGATCACAAGTTCAGGTCGTCCGCATGAAGAAGACGTCTCCGTTCGAGGTGCTGGAAGAAGATCCGAGTCCTGAGGAACTGTCCAACCTGGTGCCCTAACCGAGAGGTCGAGCGGAAAAGGGTTGTTCGCCTCGTCACGTTTCGAGGGTATCCGGAATTAGCCTCCAGGACGAGGTCTGCAGAGAAGGTCCCAGTACTCCACCCATCACTAGATGTCCGGTTCCTTCATGACTACAAGGATACGATGTCGAGGATGGGCGAATTTTGGTGAGACAAACTTCAACTTCGCTGTCATAAGAAAAATTTGAAAATCCCGAAACATAGAACTACGTTTGCAGTTTATCTCGGAACCGATTAGAGACGTGAGATGTAGATATTTCCTAAATCAGAGCATAAGAAAACTGTGCTAATTAATTCTCAGTAACCAATTATGCGACCCCCAGTTCAAAGCTATGCCGGAGCAATAAACTCTGTCCAGGGAAAATCTACGTCCTAAGAATCAGAAACTGACCCAGTTTTGAAATTTTGAAAACGATTTGAGTCATGGTAGTCTTATTGTGTAGGTCAGGTTTTATATCTGGTCACAGTATTCATACACTCCACTAATACCCAATTTATACAGTTAAATTTTAGAAGCTTTCTTAGTTCTAGTTCCCGACTCTGTCTGTAGAAGTCATTTCACTAGACCATAGATTCCTTTCAAATATCAAGAATATTAAATGCACCATATTCGAACACAAATTTTATTATTATTTCTTTAAGTAACTATATGACTTCTGCAGGCGTTTGTTTCCGACTAGATCTGTAGTCTAGAAAGAAAAGAAACTACTGGCCTTTCTTGTGTAAATAACACTGTCCAATAAACCATTATATGTAATAGTCACATAATATATTAAAATACCAAAACAGTCGAATTTGAATTTCAGTAATCTAGGTTTAAATGCAGTGTATACTTGAATTGTATATAAGTTTTGTGTGGAGTAGAGTATGATAAAATATTCATTCCTTTACAGGACATGCAGTATTTTGTGGTAAAATGAGGTTAAGTTAAGGCTTGTGAAGAGTAGACAAATACTAAGATGCAGATTGGTAACCTTAGTGGCCAGGAAACAAACTAGGGCAGGTAGCAGATTTGAAAGTGTGCAACTGAAATGTGTTTTTTTTTTTTGTACGCTGCGGCCAGGTGGCTGTCCTGGAATTTGTTATGCACTGGTGGGGGCCGCAGCGGCCGAATGGTCAGACTACTTGCCTCCCACCAAAGCGACCGGGTTCGATTCTCTGCTGGTTTTCTCTGAGATCTCCCGTTTCCTATCACCCTCTTTCACTCCGATACCACTTCATACTCACCTCATGTCCAATGGCAAGCATGATCTTTTATTTTTCCCATAGCAATATTACATGTATAAATTGTCTTTGTAGCAATGGCAGATGACACATGTAGTTATCTGTTTGCTCGGAGTTGTATGAACTGCTGTAGGTGGTATAGCTACCCCTTCGCCCATGTCAACAGCCCTTTCACCATATCAAAATGTTGCAAAATTTCCATTTTTTTTTAATACAGAGTTCCAGCAATAAATTTGGCTCTTCTGGCATCTCGTAAAGAAAAACAAACTGTAGTAATCTAAGAATGAAACTTATTTACAGCATAAAGTCACGAGCAACAACTCTGCTTGCACAAAATTTTTTTTCTTAGTGACAAGGTATTATCTCTTAAGACTTACGGGGACTGGTAGTAAACTTGAAGATAGCTCTCCGTGCCACGTGTTCGAGTAGGCTAAGAGGCGTGGCTAAGGGCCGGGGGCGCGGTTCATCACAGTGACGTGTCTAGAGGAAGTCGCAGTGGTGGGGGTGCGAGCCATCTGCCTTGTCCTTCCCCTATCTCATTGTAAGCCAATCTCCCTGAGAGG
>PNEQ01125444.1:48808-64656 GCA_003012365.1 Medauroidea extradentata | reverse complement strand
CACCCAAATATTCGTTATTTTACTCTTAACCGTTTGAGATATTTTGACAAAATACCGTTTTCAAACCCGATTTTCGAAGGCTTATTACGCCCTTAATATTCACTTTTCGGTAAAGTGTCCACTACAATGTCTACTTCATTTTTCATGAGGAATCACCTCCCGGAGTTTGGGCAAAGAGTTTCCGAACATCCTGTATATCGAAACCGTGAAAGACCTACGGTAAGCAAGCGAACTGATTCGTATGAGTTCGTTGAAAGTTTCAAACAGCGCACTACCTACCCTTATTGCAAGGGGTGGCGTATGAGGACTTTCAGCCGCAACTGTACGCACCGAGTGGAGAGCAACTCGGCGCTGTCGTTTGTCTTTTCCCCGCGCAGGCTGCCCTTGGGCCGGCCGAGGAGACAAGTTCAATTATTGGATTAATTGCCCGGGCGGCGTACAAAGACAGGAGGGGGCTGATGGAGTAGAGAGGGCGTAAATGAGACCCTGGTGTCTCACAACTCCTCCTGGCCGCGCCGAACCCAATTACAGTCGTGGCCCAAGACGCCGTGTGGCGAAGATTTCCCTCCACTTTGCGTCGTCAGTCCAACTCGCCGCCAGTTCAAGAGTTCCGACGTCAGCCCGCGGGCTGTTGCCGAGACTTCCAGCACTTGAAGAGGGTTGGTAGAGGGTGGAGGCCGGGGGGAGGGAATCTGGTTAACTCGGAAACTGGAGGGTCTTGAGTTTCAGTGGCTGTCTTCCGTGCTCGGGTGAACTCTTTCACTCGCCCCACCAACACACAACAATCTCCACCAGCTCGACGTTTGTCGGGCTAACATGCGACTAAGGACTGCTGCTTGCAAATATTCTCATAGTAAATATATTAAGCCTTAAGACAAATTTTCATGTTTTCAGTCTTACATTGCTACAGTTTATCGGACCATAACTAAATATGTTTTGATAAAATGCCTGTAAAATGAAAATGTACCATTGTTAATAGCTTATTTTTGAAAGCTCATTTAAAGTATGTTGTAATGCATATTCCGGATAAGATTGTATTACAATATTTTTTGTTGAAATGCACACAGAATTTTATGTACACACACATACACACGTGTGTGTGTATGTAGGTTTTTTTTTTTTTTTTTTTTTTTTGAAGAAGCACAGAAACGGATAGTATTAATTTTAAGATGGAATTGTAATATAGGCTTAATGTGTAACGAGAGAGGTTAATCTTAAGTCATAAGTTGGTATTAGAAGCATACAATATTTTATTTTTCCACAATATCCAAACTGGCATATTTTTACCAATATTACTAAGATAGTATTTTTGATGTACATGATGACAATTTAAATTAATATCCCATGCTACTTATTAAGCGACTTGAAGAAATTTGAGTTTTGTTTTATACTATATCGATGTACGTTTGAAACCCTGACTTGCAGTGGATTTTTAAGAGTTTTTTATATAAGTCTCGAGTAATTTCCGCTGTGTTAATGTGTGACGTTTAAAATTTTTGGAGGTATTTTTGATTCTGAGATTTTAGTTTCTGCGTGAATAATGAACATTTATCGTAGCTTTATTGCCAGAAGAGCTAATATTTACGGCTAAAGTAACAAGAATTTTATAAAAGTAGTAGTGTTCTCTTTGGTTTGGGCCAGAAGCAGTGGTTAGCGTTCTGAAAGCTATATTTTAATAAGACACAAAAATTAATAAAACAAAATATAACGCAATAACATATAGCCTACACCCACCCAACCCCGTTAGGCATGCAACGTCATTTAAGTAACGTTTTGCCCACTCCAATAAGCTAATACTGTCCCAAAAACTCAATTTCCGTCCCGAGCCCCATGTAACCTAACGGATGGAAGAACTTCGCTACAACATTTGTGATTTACAATAAAACCTATAGCACAGCAGCATTAAAAACAACGTGTGGTGAGCCTAACTTTAACCCACCTAATTGTTTCTATGAGACAGTGTTACGCATAAACAGACCAAGCGCTAATTGTAAGTTACGTATAAAATATTTTCCTGCTTTGAAACAGTCTTACAAAATATATTTTAATCCTATATTCTCTAGTCATGAATACTGGCTTTACAGGACTAAATATTTTTTTGGAGATTTGTTTTCAATCTGAAAAACGTATAGCATGTTTTACCAATAGCTAAAAGTTGGCACCTAGTCTGTTTATACATAACCCCATCCAACTGAGGAACGTCCACTTATTTCTCTGATTTTTACTATCAGTAAATATTCTATGTAGATAAGATGAAGTGCTGATTCTGACGTAAAATTTACTTGCTATTAGATCTGAGTTCAGGTCAAATTCCGCGAATTAAAATTCTAGTTGATCGTGAAAATAATGAACAGTAGTTGTCAGTAATATAATTTTTCCACGTCGACGTTCTTGGGTCGGTGGCAAACGATTGAGCAATACGAACAGATGCCATGAACAAATAACACTAAGTGAAGTCCAAGCATATTCATCTAGTCGATTAACTGAACATGTTCATATAAATAAAGTCAACACACTGCAGGAAGGGTATGATAAATTTGAGAGAGCAACCGAGAACGTTGGATTGTCTAGGAAAGTCCAGGTTTTAAGAGAAGTAACTACTTAACTAGCGAAGTGTAAGTCATTGTGTGAATACGTAAATACTACAATGTCCATATATAATCATTGTTGAGACTTCGGCCATTTGATAACTAGCCAGTCTATATGTAATAAGAAATCTATCTGCTACTTTATATGTCAATAGTTGATCACTTCGTAACATAGCGCTTTGTAATGACGTGGATACTTAGTATTATTTTATGAGTTTACATAAAAACAACAGTAAAAATTAAAATTAGTGTGAGGTTTCTTACTCAAAAATAACAAGAAAGTAATGACACGGGGGGGGGGGGGTAGTTGGATTGACGTGCTTCTGTTTATGTTGCAAGAACCATTTCGTACGCTCACGATGCACGGCAAAACAGAACTTTGGCACAACTACATCGGTTAATATTCGGATCTCATGAATTATTTTGTGTAAGGTTGAGGTAGTAAGAACTGTTTATGTATTAATTATGGAAACGTCATAGGTTGCCAAGTTAAGTATGTGCCTAATTTATCTTATTTTAGACCGTATGAATGTGCATAAACCCCTAATATTATTTTTTATCTTGAAGGGGGTTTCATTTTGAACATGAATGGGTAAGAGATTGTGAATTTTGTAAAGAGTAGCACAACGAGCTGAATTGTATGTGATATTTTGTGGAGTAGAAGTTTAGTCCAAATAATAATGTATGTTTTAAGAACATGTCAGACGTGTGAAGAACTCAACTTTATTACTAACCATCTCTGACAGGCGTACTATAAGAAACCCAGATGGTAATGTTGTTAAAGTCTAGAAATAACTTAACACACGATCTGGATTTGATAACGCATACTAACATCTGTACTGACTCATAAAATATATCCTGCTTGATTAATGTTTACGTACACTGATGTGTATTATCTCAAAGAAAAGTGTGTAATATGTCTTCACATAATTTCGTGCTATATTTCTCACTGTCGGTCTGTCTTTCTCTGTCTCTCTATTCATCCCCCGCACCTTCTCGCTCTCTCTCTTTCTCTCTCTCTCTCTCTGTAATCTGACAACGGGAAAGAATACGTCAACGTTCAGGTCAAGAAAGTCCTAACTGATACAGGAATTAGAAACAGTGTAGGCGGAACCACAGTAAAGAAAGCCAGATGCATGTTAGATGACGCCTAACTTTCTTGGTGTCATTGGTTGAGGAGACTGTACTAACAACTGTTTCTGAATAACAGCTGCTGACGCCCTGAAATCTCGGAGAAATTCAATTTATAAATCTTCCGAAGGAAAGATCCTTAAATTATTTTAAACAGCGTTTTGGCTATGCAAGACAATGGTTCGTAAGCCATTTGGAAAAATTTGACTTTCGTGGATTATTGTGAAAATACTCAGAGATTTAAATTAAATAACATTCGAAGTGCAGTCTCCTATAAAGTAAAACCTGAATAATACGCAATATACTAATATTTAACTGCTCAATTTTACAAATACCGCGAGGAAATGTGTTAAGATCGATTAAGCTAATCGGTTACATTAACAGTTTACATGCAAATAGTACCTGTTTGTATTGAATATTCATGAAAGACCGAAGTTGATCAGCTTCATGATGCTCGCCTTGGAAAACGCCGATTCCAGTTTCAGATGTTATTGTAGTGTGGGAAAAGAAAGGATTTATTACTGTGCAGCCGTATTTACATCGAAACGATTACATACAGTTAAATATCTGACAAATGTTTTAACACTATGACATGTATGTCAAATGAAAAAGAAAAGAAAATTTAATCTAGTATATGATATGAGACTAAATCGAAGTCACCTTTATCTTCACACGTATTTACGCTACATGTATAGCAAAATATAAAAACTATTTTCTGCGTAAAGTATTTTCATTCTCTAGAACTGCGTCGAAAGTGTTAAATAAGATGATCATTTATATATTGCAGGAAATCTGTATCAATTATAAAGACCTCCCAAGTTGTAATTCCCTCATATTTAAACCAGTGTTAAATGTGTAGTTTCCAATAGTCAGCGTTATATTTTCATGTTAGTGTAAAAAATTTAAACGCCCTAGACACACATTTTGACAGCTTTCTAATAATTAGCACAATACTAATTGTTTAACTTGTTTTAATGTTAATTAATTTAATAGAAACCGTAAAATATTTTAATAACTTTGTCGTAATAAGTAGCTATTGTTAAAGTAAATTTACAACCTGCTTCTTAGTTGACTACTTGGCTAACGGATAGATAATTTATTTCAGAAGTACTGTTTGTAGCAGGTGTAATAAAACTGATACAGAGAAGGAAATTAAATTGACAAATCGTATGACTCGTTCTCTTATCATAATTCTAGAGTATCTTCTTCTATGGCTTCCTACAATACAGAATCCTCTAGGGACGGATTCAGGGAGGGGGACGGTAGGCACGATCGCCCCCATACTTTAATCAAAAAATTACAAATCCAATGTAAAATATATCTTATTTGATAGTGAACTTGGTGTAGAACCATGTCATAACAACATTGGTTTACTTATAGGGAAAACTAAGTAGACTATCACACCAAAGTTCCTGGCAAACAAAGTGCCGGTGTATTTATTTTATAAGCAATCGCTGTTTCTGTGCTTAGAATCCCTCAGTCTGTAACCTTCACTTACGCCTTAAAGAATAATACGTCTTACCTTAGAAAGGTGTTTCGTTACATCATCTCTATTGCCTACAAAGAAGCTACAGACGACAATAAGTGATGAATGAAGGTAATTAGTTTAGAAGACAGTTTTGTTTCTTAACGTTATTGTTTATATCTGGACTTAAAAGTATGACTACAATAGCTATCAGTGTTATTTTACGTTTGGTTATTTAAGTAAATAATATAAAGTGACAGAATCTTGGTTTTCCAGTTTTTATGAAATAGACAAGGAACTTGATATGTTGGAAGTCATCAACTTGTCTCAAGTGCCATATAAGTGTTTCTCAATTATATGTTATGTATTCGCCAAGAGAATCAAATTTTAAAATTGGGTAGTAAAATTTAAGTGTACCGTAAACTACATTCTTAAAAAATTTTGTATTTTTACATATAAAATCTTTTGATACCCAGCTGCTATGTAAATAATTTGTAAAGCAAGTTCTTGTAAAAAAAAAGAAAATATATGTTTGTATGATTAGAAGAAACAGTTTTGAACTAACAGTTGCAACGTAAAAAAATAAATTTTTAGATATTTACTTCACTCTGGTAACGAAAATACCTTATTTGTAAACTAACAAGAAGCTTATAATTTTTACGTATAGTTATTAATAGTAAAAATAATTTGACTCATCGAGTTTAAGTCCATCAGACTTTACCCGTGCAATTTACCATACCAACCAAACTTATATACTATTTGTTTATCAAACATTATTAATTTGTAGAACGTAATTAATATGAACAATAATTTTGTACCTGCAAAATGTATTTCAGGGGCCACAAAAATCGTGAACAACTGAATAGGTTCCACCAAACCTGAAATTTGGACTGACTACGAAGTTTTCCTCTGTATATATCCTTTCGCTCAAGGAATAGTTAAATTTGCATTGAAATATCCTTGTAGTTTTGTTACAAAGGTTTATAAAAGTATAAAAAGGTTATTAGTTAACATTACACTTTTCGACAGTGTTATCAGTAGACCGGGTGCAATGTATTGTTTGACTAACGGCGTCTTACACGAACTAAACTGGACTGACCTGACCTGGTTTGTGCACTGACTGCGTTTCGTGTCTTCCAGTTACCGGAACTCGCTGTGAGTACAGTCAGTTTTCATTATCCACTTGCTGTTCTGCACTGAGTGTGAGTGCACCGCGGGTAATATTTTTCTGACCGGATCTCGAGTCGCAGCGACTGTTCAGTGCAACATCGCGATGTCCGCTGGTTACGTAAACAAGTTGTTATTTATCCCAGTAGCAAAAACTATGCAGTCAATGTACAATACGGAAGCGAATAATACCAAACAGTTAAAATTAAGTAAAAGTTGCGTTGCTGAACTAATAACATTGTTTCTTATTACGACGACATGAATTTTAGATGCCCGGAAAATTGAAACTGAAGAAAGTTTGCCTCCCAGATTTTGGGAATTAAGTTTTTAGCTTTTTTATAGCGTCTGGGTTTCGTGAATTCAATGCAGATTATCATTATTATCACAAACGTTTCGCGCTAGAAATACTGCACCTTCCAGTAGTTAGAGAACAAAACGTTTGCGCTCGATGTATGCAATCACGTGACACGAGCATTTATATATATATATATATTTATTTATTTATTTATTTATTTACTTTTCAGTTTTCTGTGTTCATTCGGTGCGCAATGAGGTCAACGATTCGAGAAAGTGGAAAATGCGTAGCTTTAAAGTCTTCCATAAGTCGAAATAAATATGTTCTTAACATGAAAATATTCGTATTCCCCCCTTGGTTATCTAATACTAAGGGAAGCTATCCGGGAGCTTCGATTGATAACCGATATATCTGTGAACACATATGGTATGCACTGACTAGGATTTAGTTGTTTGGACAAACTCCATTGCGAAATAAATAACTGTCGGAAAAAACTAAAGATAATAGAAAACCATAAATAAGCGGATAATTCTTTAGCCAACAGGATACATAGACAACATAAAATTGCAAAAAATGAATTCGGGTGAAATAAAACAAGGAGCAAACAGATATCAAATGAAATTAATAAAAATTAAAAATTAAAAGAGAAGCCAAAGTTAACATGCGACATGAAGTCGAGACGAAACAAAAACACAGTAGATATCAGGCACGAACAGAAAAACAACAAACGACACAGCAATGAGACGAAACAAAACACAGTGGTTTTCTATACAGACAGTAAAGCAACGTTTCGGGAACTGGAATCTGTTCCTGTCATCAGGTAGACACACAGAGTTCAGGAACACGAGTGCGACAGTGATTTTGTTTCGTCTCATCGTCGTGTCGCATGTTAACTTGGGTTTCCTTTTTTATTTTTTATTTTTGTTTTTTAATTTACTACCTGTTTGTTCCTTGTTTTATTTGACCCGATTCTATTTTTGGAATTTCATGTTGTGTATGTATCCTGTTCACAAAAGCATACGCTGCTTATTTCTGTTTTTCTATTATCTTAAGTTTTCTTGACAGTCATCTATTTCGCAATGGAGTACGTCCAAGTAACTAAATCCAATCATGCACTTCCATTGCACATTCTTTCAAATATCATATGCATTGACTATATGGGTAGTCAAAGCACATACATATTATCAAATTTAATTTGGTCGTATAGTTTAGGTTATTTTATTATTCTTTCAAGCTGAAAGCAAGAGAAACTATCGAATAAGCTTGTAACCGTTTTTATTTTGTTGTAATACATGTTATGTTCATCAGTGCTACCATATTCTCAAAAGGACTGTGGATTTAAATTTTATAATATGGTATAAAAGTATTTGGGTACATAAGTTATAACAAAATCGTGATTTTAATCTTCAAAGACGTACGGAAATATGCATTTTAAATGTACTGATGGGAAAACTACGTTACGTAGTTTGCATCATTGGTAAACGAATACGTCAAATATCGTTATCTTTGGGGCGGTAATGCTTGAAATTGCATAATTAACTACTGCTTGGTTGGTATAGTCAATATTTACGGGTAACCAAGTTGTGAAATTCTCTACAATTATTATTTAAAAACAACGTCTGTTCTTCACCCCTTTGTAACGTTTGTCTGATTGATACAATCACAAACACGTAATAAATAAATTTTATTCGGTAAAGCCTAGTTTCAATCACCGGTCTGGCCATCCTGATTTCGGCCTTCCCCAGAATTCCGTAAATACTTGGAGAATGCTCAACCTTAACACAGACAATGGCCAATTCATCCTACGTTCCCTGCCAGAGCCACAGATTCCGCTTATAATCAGCGCAGTGTCGACAATATATTAAATGCAATATGAAGTTGGGGGCCGCAGTGGCCGAGGTGTCAGACCTCTCGCCTCCCGCCAAGGTGATCCGGGTTCGATTCCCGGCGGGGTCGATCCCCGGATTTTCAAATATGGGAATAGTGCCGCTGGCAGGCGGGTTTTTTCGGGGATATCCCGTTTCCCCCGCCCATTCATTCCGGCGCTGCTCCATACTTACATATCTCCCCTCACCAGCGCTAAAAGACCTCGATGTTAAGCGCTGACCAAAATGTCTCATCCACTCAATATGAAGTTTTGGAATTATCGTACCCAGACCCCAGAACGTTACCAAAAATGCTGAAGTCCAGAGAAATGTTACAAAAATGAAAAAAAAAAAAAAAAAAAATGCAGAGTGCCGATTAAATATCTTATTATACATTGGTGCAAAGCAAAATTTTCACTGGCTTTGCGTCTGGTTTCGATGCATTGGCATTTAAATACTCACTCACACGCAATAGAAGACCCATTTTACTTGCTCTGCACTTGCATTGCGCTGCGTCGGTGCAAGTATCAGGTGGTGATATTTAATCGGTGCCCAGAAATGTTTTATTAGTTTGTATGCACAATATTTAGAGATGAAGGTACATCGCGAAAAGGTGTTGTGCCCACATACCCTTTACAACGCTGTACCTTCTTGCAACATGTATAATTAACTGATGTACGTGTGACAGACCATAGCTGTCTGCAGACCAATAACAGGCTTTACATTATACAACAGCAGGATTCTTATTGGCTCAGTCAAATCGGGTAACAGCTCCACGTACAAGCGAAAGCCAGTCATCTTCTGGTAAGCTGAACGTACGTTGAAACCCAGCAAACAGTCATGTTTTCCCGCGACAAACCATTATCTGTAACAATATTGTTTACAATCACATTCACAATTTTTGTTTCTGCGTAAAGGTTTACAGGTACCAATAATACTCATATCACGAATTGTACCCATTACATTTATTTTCTGTGAGGATGAATTGTGGTAAAATCAATCAGACATTTCTATTCACGACCCAGTTTATATAAATCACAGAAACTAAGCCAGTGACAACGAAATAGCCTATATACGTTAGGCGATTTGCAGGGTTTTGTAGGAAATGATTTTTCTGCTTTTTCTTCCGCCCAAGATCAACCCTTCTTAAACACATAGATTCGTGGCAAGAACTTTCATAATGCGCAGTGCCACAAACATCATAAACATTTTAATAATCAGTAAAATCTCTACGAAGAAACCCGTTACCAAGACATGGATTGTTTGAATAAATGTTCCGTATGATAAAAAACGTTATGGACGTAGAACATTTTACAACATACTATTTTTAATTCCTGTCGTTATTTTCTCAGATGAAGAACGTAAACAAATACTTTGCTTGTTTAAACACACAATCGACATGGTTTCGTTTACATGCGGCGAATGGTTGCGTAGTGTATACATAAAAAATATAACTTTAGCAGGTTATCACAAAAGTTTTAAATAATCATGAACAACGAATATGTAAATTTCTAATATAATTTTAAACTCATTCTGCTAGTACATCACTGGTCTATTCTTTTGTAAAGCTCATTTCTGATGTTCGGCTGAATGTATCTGTTAAAACTGCACTAAGGTTATTGACCATTTTATTTTGAAATACCGAAAGCAAAACTCTGAAATTAAAAACAAATTTTATTCATACCGTTTAGTGCGCCTGTGTTTGCGTGACCTCTTTGCGTGCCTGGCATTTTCGTCCGCCTCATTTTCTCAACACTACATACAGCAGAGAAACATCTGAACTCATTCGCTCGTTTCAAACTGCCTAAATTCATACGTATTCGTCATTTCGGTAACTTTCTCTAAATTCCTCAGTTTGTTGTACAGGTTATTTTCCGATTTCAAGGACGAAAATTTACAATATACGTAGAAAAAATAAAAATTACGTTGATTAGAAAGGTTATAATATATCACGATATTACGTACGTACTAAATAAAATCGTTGCATAATATAATCAGGAAAAAAAATTTTGTACGTGATGATGGGTAACAAACGTATATATTATTTTGCTGGAGTAAAATAATTATTTACCTAAAGGATTGCTCTATCAACACTTGTGAATTTAATGTGTGGAAATTTTCAGCTTCTAATATTGTTCTCAACTATGCAAATTTCAAATGAATTTTTGTCATTGTTTGCAATTTGCGTATTTGAGAAGAACATTAGAATGTAAAAACTGCCATACATTAAATTCACAAATGTTCATAGAGCCATTATTTAAGTAACATTTTTTGTTTTACTGCAACGAAATTATAAATTGATTTGGTAACTGTTTAGCTGAAAGCTAGTGTCTTATCGGTAAAAACATTCTCGCCAGCCATAAAATAAACTATATTTGAATATTCAGATCGAAGAAGTTTTGTGCTGTATTTACTATTATTTTCAGCTTGTCCGCAGGTTCTATTTACAGCACTGGTCATAAAAGTATTCATTTCTTGCTTAGTTCAATACTGCTGACACGTAAATCAAAATAGACTCTAAATATAAAATCGATGAATCGATTTTGTTTTTGTTATGCAAAAGAAACGGGCCAGTCAGGCTAGAAACAATAAACTGTAGTTTACTGATTTGACGTATCAGCAGTTGACTAAAACGAAACTATATTTTATCGAAATTTTTTTTTTCAGACAATACTATTTTGTAGTTATTTCATTATCTCTACTTGGAAATAATTTCAAAAATATATATACACACGCCTCAAGACATTACTATTATCACGTAACGTAATTACTTAACGAAATAACGTATAATGTTTCTTTCCTTGTAGCTGTCATAAAAAGTTCTATGGAGCTTAATACGACAAAGCAATTCTATATTTTAAAATTATGTGAGTCGTTAATAGATTAAAAGTTTACTGTAACACATTGGCTTTAGCAATAAAATACGTAAAATGCACCGTTCTCCCAAATCAATAATACCAGTAAAATATTAATGCGATTAAAAAGTAATCAAGTGTAATCTTAGTCAGTAAAACTCTGCTCGAGAGACTGTTAGAGTAAGCTACTGTTATCAGAAGTAACACGTCAAACGATGCGATTAATGTAAACACTAAGCATAAACAAAACCACACTGAAGCAAAACTGTGCCCACAATATTCAGAACATTGGTGATGGAAACATGAAATGAGTATTGCCGTTTAGCGAAACTGAAAAATAAGACGGTAGAACGTGAGAATTATGGTCTGTATATTATATTTGCACTTCTTCTTAGTATGTGTTTTTATTTCTACTCTACTATTTGTCTCAGGACATAAATTAACGCATGAAATATTATGCTTCTGTCGCCACGCGTATTCAATTACTGTACACATATGATTGAGCATTTATGTTTTCTGCATAGATCATGAGGCATTTCATCTCTGGCTGACTTATATCAGTTCTATTGAAATGGATATTTGTTAACGGTGGTTCTTAAAAGGATCTTGACGGTAGTGTTTGTGGCCTGAAACTTTAAGAAATTCTTGAATAGAATGAGATCAGGTGTAGGCAGATCAAAAGAGATATAAAGCAAGCTGGGGTAATACTGATGCTGATGTATAAGTGTAGAAAAAATCATACTATGAACCACGTGCCTCAAAGTCCATTGTGTCCTTCCTCGTGAAAACTGTTTCAAGGCCCACATAATGCACACTTGGTGTAGCAAAATTTGGTCAAACTCTGCATAATGCTATTTATGTAATTTAACAGTTTTCTGTAAATATTTCTGACACGAGAATAATAGTAATATGAATTCATTGCACCATGAAACCTTACATTATTTGCAGATCTTAAAACACAGCCTGGGAAACGACGAAGCCAGATCACGTGACTCAGCAACCCCGCCTTACTCCCGCAGGTTACTTATTATAATAGCCTGCTGGAGGTTGTCGGTGTGCGACAAATCCAGGCGGCGCGGCGTGAGGCCGATGTATTCGCCATCGTGACTTGTCCGCCGATAACAACCGTCATCTCCCGTCCTAAGGCTCTTACCCTCCCCTTCCCCCCTTTACAACTCGCTTTACGTGTCTCTCATTTCCTCTCCTCCACACTCTCTACCACTCTTTCTCCGCCGGTGGCCATCGCGTGCGCATCGCTGATGGGAACACAGCCAGTCGCCGACACTCGATCCTGCCGAAAATCATTCCCTCTCTCCTAGAATACCACATAAATGAGGAAATTCCTGAAAAAAAAGCATGATTATAGCTGATTTCCTGCGTTTTACATAAAAAATATGTCCATGGTATATTTTTCCTCGTGGCTCGTGTGTTTCGGGCATGTGCAGTCGAAACACGTGGGAGAGCTTAGCCCGACTTTATACGTTTTTTATTATATTAAAAAAACATAAATGGGAGCCTATGTGTTAAATATCACTGTAACTTTCTTTGTAACTAGTTTAACTACGTACTCTGATTTTTCTAGACAAACTGCATATTGATGTAAGCTAATCAGCAGAGAACTTCAAGTTTCGCGAATTCAATTGAGTAACACGTTGGACTTGCAGTCGACAGGACCCGGATCGATGCCCGGTTCCAGCCATCCTGATTTCGGTTTTCCTTGTTTTCCTGAAAGCGCTCCAGGCGAATGCTGGGATGGTACCTTAACAAAGGGCATGGCCGACTCCTCTCCCAGCTCCTGTCATTGTACCAAGTTGTGTGTCACCGTCTATAATGACCTCGCTGTCGACGAGACGTAAAGCCCACTTACCTTACCCAGATAGCAGACTCCTGTACGTAATAGTTACTTCCACTAATGTGTCACTGTTTATTAAACTCGTTGTTAAGGACTAGGAACATATCGTAAAACTGAATAAAACTGTCCGATAACTACAGCGCTACCTTGTCAGATACACTATGTTTACTTACCAGAGTAGCAACAAATTAGCAGCTAGCTGAGGACAGAGTTTAAATAGGATTGTACAGTCCATCTGAAAGGTCGCTGAACCCGAGAAATTCCCAGGTATCTAGTTAATTAAATAAAATATATTTTAATTGATACTATAGCTAAATTCTTCACATGGCTTACCTCGAAAAATTACGTTACATAATAAAACCAATTAGCAACAAAGTTACAGATTAATTTAAAGTTATCGGCTCTTATCTGGGTTTAAAAAAATTACCTTTAAAGCCGAAAAACTCGAGCCAATGCCCTTAAGGTGGCCGCTTAAGGTGGACGAATTTTGCGCATTCGGGGCCCAGAAGTGCGAAGCAATAAGGACGATATAGCATTTGTATCACTCTTCGTCTCAGCCTCTAGATGCACTAAAAGAAAACTTTTGCAGGGAGTCTCTATTGTAACATTATTTTGTACTAAACACAAAACAATGTTTTGGTGGCCACTTTATTTTAGAGCCGACAGTAAAATATTTTCGTGGTGACCATAAAATTAATTTTGCAGGGTGAATACCCACAAAATATTTTGTAGCTGCCACAAAATATTTTTTCCGTGTGTAAGTCACGAAACTCGTGGTCTGTCGTCTCGCCGATAAGCCGATGTGGGCGAGTGTTAAGAGTAGTGGCTAAGAGGTTCGCTTCCCAATAAGGTGATCCGGGTTAGATTCCCGGCGGAGGTGAACTCAAATTCTCGCATTTGTTAATCTTACCGGACAATGCTACTGGTCAGCTGGTTTTCTCGGTGGTCTCCAGCATAACCGACCCTTCATTCCAGTGCTCCTCCATACCTACCTTATATCACCCCTCCCACGCCGCCGAGCGGTGTGTAGAACTTCGGAACAAACGAGGTAACACATGAGCGATGTCGCTTAGGAATAGCATTCAAAGAAAGTTACACAAGTGTATGTCCATTTCAGCTTCTCAAATACTCGTTAAGGACGCGGTCTACCACAATTTTCATCGCCATTTTTAATTTTTTTTTATTTGTACCAGATATTTTTTTCTTATTTTAGACACAAAATGTGTCTAAATTTGGTTCTTATGAAATTTTTTTATCTCTAATAGTTTTTGCGTAATGGCTTGTTAAAGTCACATTTTGCATATTTCCGTTTTAAGGACTACACTAAAACCAACTGATATACCACACTAAAAAAATAATCACAGCGGATAAAGACATTCCAGGCTACAATGCCATGCTCATAAAAATAAAGAATAAAAATTATTTATATTTTTAAAAAATATTGAATTTTTTAAATTTGTATTTATAGTTACAGCATTTTTTAAAAATACAAATAATTTTTATTCTTTATTTTTATGAGCATGACATTGTAGTCTGCAATGTATTTATCCACTGTGATTTTTTATAGTTTGGTACATCAGTTGGTTTTAGTGTAGTCGTTAAAACGGAAACATGCAAAATATGACTTTAACAAGCCAATACGCGAAAACTATGAGAGATAAAAAATTTCATAAGAGACAAATTTATTCACATTTGGTGTCTAACATAAGAAAAAAGTGTTAGGTACAAATAAGAAATAAAAAAAATGGTGATGAAAATTGCGGTAGCCGCGCCCTGAAGGGACTTAAGTTGCGGACGAAAATTGCATTAATGACTGCTTTTGCGATCACTGTTTAGATACGGAAATCTTGGCGCAGAATATTTTAAACGGTATAGGTATGTATAAAACAACTTTGCAGTCTATCCCATGTAAGAATTCCGTGTTTTGACAGCCGATGCTTACCAATATTTTTAACACGTGGCAGAATAACGTACCATTTAAAACAACAGGACATGGTCGTATGCTGATCAACAAATCCGTTAACTTCCATCGCCGAAATTGAAAATAGTGTGTAGTATACGTGAGAAATAAGTAAGCGTAATTTTATAACTAATTTACAAACAACTGCACCGTTCAGTCGACCTGTAACCAGAACAAAGCACGGCCATTTGCGAGTGTGAGAAGTGACCGCGTTCGTGTGTGTTTGAGGTTCTTATAATGTGTTATTGTAATATTCTGTGCGTAGATTTAATATATTGTAATGTGGGGATTATAAAACCCAGCCTGTAATCGCCAACGGGATATTATGACGTCCGGTAACCAAAACAAAGGACGGCCTTTGCAGTGTGAGCTTCTCGTGTGTTCGCGTGCGTTTGTGATACTTGGTGATATTTTAATATTTAGTGTGTATATGTAATTGTCAACTATTGCAATGCGGGAATTAAAATACTCGGCCTGTAATTGCCAACGAGAACGAGATATTAAGACGTGTTTCGGAAGAGGGAACTGGAAAAACGTTCAGCCTTACAGCGGCGTGGCATGTCTACAAAAACCAGTCCTAAAAGTAGGTAATCCGTCCAGAGAAAAGTGTTACAGAATATATATATATATATATATATATATATATATATATATATATATATATATATAT
>PNEQ01125444.1:0-48708 GCA_003012365.1 Medauroidea extradentata | reverse complement strand
TTTTGTACGAAAAAGTCTGTGTTTAATGTTTTTTTAGCAAGTAAATGTCACCATTTAATATCAAGTCTACGTGAAATTTTGTGCCTGTCAGCTGCAAAAATGTAGGCTTACATATTACCTCAAGAAAATACCAGAAGACATCCGCCTATGTATTTCCCTTTCATTAAAGTGTACTTGTTTAATCATGTATGTTAATTGACAAAATTATTTAATGTTGATCTGGGCAATTAGTCCTATCCATGTTTGTTTATTACTTACGCTTTTTATTGATATATTATTTCCGTTTGGGGTTGTGAGAGCGCAAATTTTTGCTATGTAGTCTACAAGAAATATGTTAACAAGTTTTTTTATATAAGTTTTGAGAGTCGCACATCTATGATACCACTGATATTTTGGAGGTAGGCCCTACCACAAAAGTAGAGTTTTTTATGGTCTACTACTTGAAACTTAAACTGGGCATGTACGGCTTTATGATCTGATAGTGCAGAACCAAATTGAAGGCAACCCGAAAAATAATTGCAATAAAGCTTGTATGAATTATTTTATTTATTATTTATGTTTAAGATGTTTGCTTGCACTGTCATATGCTCTCGCAACTTCAGTTAGTTGAAACCAAATAAGCTACCATTATTTAAACTTCTAAGGTGTCAAGTAAAAATAAAAAAAATATAAGTTACCTAGACATGTTTGTTTATTTTTGGTAATGCCATAAATTATTTCAATTTTGAGTATACCTAGGAAATATGTTAAATGTTAAATTTTCAATGAATATGTAGGCAATCCATCACTGTAATATGAAATAATTCCATTTACATTGCCCACCTAACCCCACTAAGATTAATGTGCAGCCAGTATTGAAAATACATTTCATGTCTGAGATCTAAAAAATAACCACAAGAAAATCACAACACACTTTGGATGTTATTGCAATCATATACAGAGGGTTAAGGACAAAGTGAGCACTAAACACAGCCCTGCTAAATTTCTATTTTCAACCATTTCGCATCTTTCCGCGCGTAACAGCTCACGACGAGACCTATCTGGACACGTCACTTAATGCTTGCGCATTTAAGATAAATTGTGCAGTCGATAAGCACCTATTTAATTTGATCTAAAAAATTTTTATTAATTATATATAACACAAACATGTCAAATTTAGTTGATTTTATTTAAGCATTGTTGCATTTGAGTAGGAAAATAAGGGAACTATGTACGGCTATTCGCTACCAACCCTACAAGCACTTGGGGAACTATGGTAAATGTTGAATTATATGCAGTAACGGCTAGTGATTTTTTTCAAACGTTAAATCTTCAGTGATCACTTTATTCCGAACGACCTTTACCTTAAGGGGCCCGCCTCGTTGCCATAAAATCACACTGCGGCGAGTTCGAAGAAAAAGTTTTACACCGAAACTAATACACGTGTGTTCACGCCGTTTCTCTACGAAAAGAACACACACTTCAGACGACTGCCCATAAGTACTTTCAAGACAACACACGTATTATAAATCCCCCTTTAGGACACGTCAAAATGGGTGAAAACGGGATTTTCAGTCTGCTATAGCGGAAAATATACTAGCCGAATACATGTGAAACCACTTAAGGGTAGTGCATTGGACTTTAGTAAAGTGATTTCATAAATAAAACAATAGGGTCACCACTTAAAGTCCCATAGGAAATTTGTTTTTTTCGCGAAGACTGCACGCCTTATGCGTAGAGGCGACGCACCGTTGTATGGCCCATACGACGTCGCTCTTAGCACCATACCACACTCACACATACACATGTGCCACGAGGCGGGCTCCTTAACAGTAGGCATGTTGATAGCCAGCTGGAAAGCACATGGGCTTGGAAGGATACATAATGATTTTGCTTGATGCGCGTGCTGTGTCGTCCTTACCGCTTCTACTCTTACAGTTCTCAAACACGCAGAACACGTTCACCCAGGCTGCCTCCTTAAACACTTTACTTCTTGCCGATAACCGCTTGTATGAAACATTCAGAGGTGACCTTCCATGTCATTTAATGACGTAATATTAATTTGGAACCTTGTTTGATAAGTGACTGTACTTTATTTTTTGCACTAAGATTTTCTTAGCTAATAAAACACCGAATTAACATCCAATTTCATTATTCTCGATGAAAATAAAGTAAACTTTAGAGATTCCTGGAGGAAATGAACTGGGTATAGAAGTGTGTATAGTTCTTTGATTGATATTCCTAAGAAGACATCACTCATGCAAATCAAGCAATTTTCCAATAAAACTTTATTTACAATAGATGTGTACACCACCCTGCATCCTGCACAGGCAGCCGCCTAACTTGGATAAGCGGGAAAAAAAATATATATATATACATACATACATACATACATACATACATACATACATACATACGCACAAACACACATACACAGACTAGCTGGATCCCGCAACTTCGTTTGCGGGGTTTTCAATTTCATCCGATAGTATTTCTGAAACAAAAAGTTTTGAAAAGTGTTAAAGGGACAAAATTATGTTTTGGGTAATTAATGTGCGTTTTGGAAATATTTCGAAAAGGACGACCCCCCACTTTTTTTGGGAACCCTGTTCTGCCTCTGTATCCCCATTTTACCTCCCACCTCCCCCAAAGAATAACCTTCGTGGGCGCACACACAACTACTCACCACAATTTTCTCATAAAATTAAATTTGTTAGGTACCCCGTTCAGACCCTATACCCTATTTGACCCCGTCCCTCCAAAAATCTGTTTCTTTTTCTGCTGCAAACTTCATGGACGCACGCAAAACTCACCAAAGGATTTTAGTTTTCCTTCCCCTAAGTTTCGTTCTGCCACCCCCGCCCATTTTTTTACAGAAATGTCATCGCGATCGAATGACTGGTATAGAACCGCACATTGAATACAACGAAACATTCTACAATTTAATTATATAAGCTAGCAATCCGCCCGCGGCATCGCCCGTATGTAATACTTGTAATAGCGTATATTTATTCAACTGAAGGACCTCTTTGTACGCTATATTAGTAGCTCGGCCGTTAAGTGATAGGATAACTAAGCTGCAAGTTGAGCTCACTTTGCAGCAGGCTAAGTATCCGTAGCTAAAAACTGCCCTCAGTCTATTCCTGCCGCTATTAATTACTGTCCCGAACCTTAGGCTATTTATACTCGTAGAAAAATAGACGAATACAAGAGAGTATTCACATGGTATAAGTAGTATCCATGGTATGATGACTAATTTCCTTCGAGCACAACCGTTGACGACTGTGCCTTCAATACGTACATGTTCGAAAGTTCATTTTAAAAATTAAATATTCCGTCACTGGTCACATAGAGATTGTATAATCAAACTAGCATTTCGTCCGTGGCTTTGCTCGCGGGTGTTACCAATTGCAGATTATATATACTTTAATTGAAAAACGTCTTTGTACACCAGATAAGCAGTTCAGTCATAAAGTGTTAGGATGACAAATATGCTAGTTGAGTTTACTCTGCAGCCGGATAAGTACAGTTATAGCTGTCCACGTAAAAATCAGTCTTATGTTTGCCCCTGCCACTAAAAGCGATTCGCCTGGGCCGTATTTACAGTCACATCAACGTTGACGTTGTGAGGTAATTACAGACTATTTATTGTGAGGGGTAATCGCATTAAAAACGTAGTTTACGTGGTATTGAGGTCGATTTCTCCCGATCTAACAAATAAATGCGCCACATAACGTCGAAGTTATTCATGAAAATGTTTTTTAAAAATAAAATATTAATTTCCTGAGCTCACACCACAGTAGAACTGTAAAATGAAATCCCCGTATAATTTATTTCTAGCTGGTCATACTTGCTTTAAAGTTTGCAAACTAAGATTTCTTCTCAGTAATTAAGTTATCATATAAAATAAAAAACTTGCATTACTTTTTTAAATACTTACGTAAGCTTTATTCTGACACAAACAACTCCTAAATATTTCGACGGGTTAGAAAAATATCATCGGCTGATAGAAAACAAATTTTATGCCTTTTCAACCCTTTACGTGTCGAATTTCGGAAAATCTTAATTTAACATTTTAAATATTTGTATAAGAATCCACATGAAGCGAAAATCATAACGATAGCCCGTTCAGTAGAAGAAAATAGATCGTTCATTAAGAAAACACATATCACCCCTGTAAAGTACTGAGAGATTGAATTTTGAGTAATCTTAAAACATCTTTCCGGCTATTTACCTAATCGTCATCCTGAAGCAAAAATAACTGACTACCACGTTGGTTATTCATATACATATATCTTATATAAATATATGTATATGTATATATATATACATATATATAATGTTTATGTAGGCCTAATTAAATTCCAGGTCTTTTCACCTGCTAAGAGAAAACCCATTAGTCACAATTTAGAATACTTTACTGGTGTCTCTTGTACGTGAAAAACACTACAATAGCCCGCTGGTTTCAAGATATATGGACAATTGAATATACATTTCATCACTTTTCACTTTTTTTCACCTCCTTAGAAGTTAAATTTCGAAAATTCGTGAAATCACTTATCAAGTAATTGAGTAAGCATCAATCTTAAACAAAAATCACGTCGCTATATAAAAGGTCAGTATAGTCGATATATATATATCTATTGCGAATCTAAAACACATTTTACCTTTTTTATACCTTTGCGGGGTCATATTCGGAAAATATATTTAAAAGATATTTGGGATATTTACATAAGCATTAATCTACGGCAACGACCACTTTGATATCTCGATTTGTTCGACAGATATAGAGGAATAATTGAAAACACATTTAACGTATTTTCACCCACTTAATTATCAAATTTCGATACATTTAGTAGTCCTGTCATAGTCATTTATATATACCAATTGTAAAATCACGACGATAGCTAATTGTGTCCTAGTAATGAAAACGCTTCGTAAAAAATATTTCCCTCCTTTTTACTGCTTGGGTGTCAAATTTCAAAAATTCCTTAAACTGTTTTATTTTTGTATTTACGTAAGCAACATTTTGAAGTGAAAAACAACTCTCTATCCCGAAGGATTCAATAGACATCGAAAATTAATCGGAAACGCATTTAAAGTATTTTAATGATGAATTTCGAATAATCCTAAAATTGGTTAGTATGCATTTTATATGTGGCCCATTCAAGTAAAATTTACGACGACAGGCCAGCGGGTTCGAGCTCTATCGACGTTTCTTCGGAAATTCATTTCACCCCTTTTCACGCCTTTCTAGGCCGAATTTCGAAAAAAATTCTTAAAATTTTTTATTTGTGCTTGCCTATGACCTGAGGGGAAACCACACACAAAATTTCACGATTCTAGGTCCAGTAGTTTGGGCTGCAGTTTGATATTTCTGTCAGTCAGTGTTCTCTTTTATATATAGAGAACTAGCAGTCCCCCGCGGCTTTGCTCGCTAGTATTATTCCTAACTGATAATATGTACATTAATTGAAAAATCTCTTTGTACACCAGATATGTACTTCATCCATCAAGTGTTAGAATGACAAAGCTGCGAGTTGAGATAACTTTGCAGCAGGATAAGTAGTTATATATATATATATATATATATATATATATATATATCCACGCGAAAAGTAGTCTAATTTATAGCACTGTAAAGTTGACGTTGAGAGGGTAGTTATAGACTCTGAAATGTGAGCGGTTAGTCGAACGAAAAAGTCAGATTTACCCTTGCACAATCATTGGTGACGGTGCCTTAAATTACGTATTTTCAAAACATTCACTTGAAGTTTAATGCCATTAGAAAGTTTTTGTGGGTAAGGTTTCGTGGTATTTGGTGCCCCAACCTTAAGATTTATGAGATGATAACTATGTGAGCTGATGTTGTCGAGAAAGCAAAGTGGAATGTGAACTGCATAATCATTTTAAACCACTACATGCAATTTGCTCTAATTCGATCTGCCTTGCAGTTTTTGTAGGTCAGAATTGAACGTTCGCACGCAGCTTTTAACGGAATTCGAGCCCAGAACATCCCGGAATGTAGACCTGAGCTACAAACAACTGCGTCACGTAAAGTCAAAATAATTCATGAAAACCAATGCAATTTAAAAAATACAATATTCATGTCCTGGGCTCATAGAGTTTGTACAACACCATGCCTCGGTAGGTTACTGTAGAGTGAAACTTCTGTATAAGTCATTTCTCGCTGGTCGTACTTGCTTTACGGATAGTCTGCCTTAAAAGTTTACAAACTTAGTTTTGTTCTTAATAATCAAGTTATCATAAAGTAAAAAAAAGTACATATAATTTTTTAATGCCTACGTAAGCATCACTCTGACGCCAACACCACCTCAATATCTCTACCGGTTAGATAGACATCATGGGTTGATGGAAAACAAATTTTGTGCTTTGTAACCCTTTTAGGTGTCGAATTTCGAAATATTTTAAATTCACATCATAGACATTTGTATACGTATCCAACTGAAGTACAAATCACGACGGTAGCCCGTTCAGTCGAACAAAATCGACCATTCATTGAAAATCACATATGACCACTACACAGAATTGAGAGTTCGAATATCGAAAAATCTAAAAAAAATTTCTGAAATCATTTTTGTAACCCTCATCCTGAAGAAAAAAATAACTTTTTTATCTCGACGGGTTCGAAGAATTTATCTAAAACAAATTCAAGTCTTTTCACACCCTAAAAGAGTGAAGTTCAAAAAAAACTGGAATCACGTTTTAGAATACTTTATTGGTATTTCGAGGAAGCTATAAAACACGACAATAGTCTTCTGAGCTCAAGATATATCGACGATTAATTGAGGGGCTGCGGTGGCCGAATGGTCGTCAGACCATTCGCCTCCCACCAAGGCGATCAGAGTTCGATTCCCGGCGTGGTCGGACCCCGGATTTTTGCATGTGAGAATCGTGCCGCACGATGACGTTGGTCGGCGAATTTTCTCGGAGATCTCCCGTTTCCCTCGCCCCTTCATTCCGGCGCTGCTTCACACTCACAAACGTGTTTCGACTTATGGCGATACTACAGAGTTCAGTGTACGTAAGCACTAGAAAAAATATAGATACTGTACACGTTGTCCTGAAAATACTTACAGTGATGCCGAGCGAGGTGGCTGAATGATAACACGTTGGACTCACATTAGGAAGCACTAGGGGTCGAATCCCGTTCCCGACCAACCTGATTCCCGTTTCCCAAGGTTTCTTGAAATTACTCCATGTGACTTCTGAGATGGTTTCTTAACACAGGCCATAGACGTCGCCTTTCTTAGTTTCGATCCTCATGTTAAGTTTTGTCTAACCATCTATAATGACCTTGCTGTTGACAAGATGTTTAAGCATAATTCAAGGAAAATAAAATTATATAATCGTATTCTCTAAAGAGAGGCCTCTCCCTCTCTTCTTACCGTTTGGGTATTCAGCGAATACTTGAAATAGCACTGCCGAGATCGAACTAGGTTAAAACAAGAAATATTGTGACTATGTTATGCAAATGTTTTATGTGTACATATAATTATTTATGTATATATATACATAAATATACACACATACACACGCCTATATACATCTACACACAGAATAAGACAGACTGGTATCGCTATTAACAGCCTCTTCCCAAATAGCAAACATCAACTGGCCCACTTGTGCAAATCTGATCGTGATGAGCAGCCCACAGGCAGTAAACATTCTGAACGCACCCGCGGCCACATGTGGCACGCATGATGCATAATGAAATCACCCACACATTAACCACAAGTGTACCACAAGCATTCTTACTATACTCAGATGCTTGTGGATTTGTTTGCTAATCTGCTTGCGGACCGTATACTGAAATATGTCAGTCTTTTTAAAGTAAGTTGCCCACATTAAAATTATTTCAGTATAACTACAAACATATTTACTGATACGGCCTGATTAACAACCATTCCAGCAACAGTAGACGATTAGGCCTATACTAGCGAACGTTCGCCGCTTCTGCCAACTGTTGGCCAACTGTAAAATGATAGTATTTGCTACCAGGGTTGTATTTGGCAATTATGCCTCAAGTCACAACAAATCACAGAAGAACTCTACTAGTTTCTTGTCGACTAATTTCATTTCGCGCTTATTTCTTCTCGCTATTTTCCTTTCTCAACTCTATGATCAAAATTTTAGTCCAAATAAATCGTGTAGCTAGTATGGCTTTTATATTGTAAATAGCAAAGACTTTATCATCACGTACAGTTGCAATGAAAACGTGCTTATTTGCCACTAATAACTGATTTAAAAGCATAAACTTTAAAGAACATTTCTAAAAATTAACCTTTATTTTGAATAGGAATTGATTCGATAAAATTAAATCTCGCTGCAAGTATCCTGTGTGAAACAAAGTGACTTGATATCAGTTTTAATTCAACTTTTTAACTATCTGCTCTTTCTTCGAAGTAAGTCACCTTATTTTGCATAAACAAGCAAGCTTTAAAACTTTTTGAAATGTTAGTGCCAAATCGGTTTTTCTGGATAAAGTGTTGATGTCTACATTTTAACGTATTGTTGTAATTTAGAAACACTTTTTTTTTATTTATATTGGTGTTAGTAAATATTTTGTCTAACATTTTTTATTTATATTGATATCAGTGAATATTGAAACGAAAAAGCCATAGATACATGAAAATGGGTAAGGAGTGTCACCATTTTGGATCTAAGCACTTTTCCTCGTAATTTTAGTTTCACTTTCAATTGTAAAAATTTCTGACGTCACAGCCAAGTGTATGATAGCAAAGGTACTGCATCTGAAACAGTCCAAAGTAAATAATCAATATTCTGCTCTGTGCTTTTAGACAATGAAGGATAGACTTTTATAAGCATACCATAAATACTAACCGAGCGAGGTGGATCAGTGGTAAAACACTCGCATCGCATTCTGCAGGGCTCGGGTTCGATCCCCGGTTCCGGCTATCCTAATTTCGGTTTTGCAGGGTTTACAGAAATCACTCCAGGCGAATGCTGGATTGAGTCCTTAAAATAAGCCAAGGAGAAGTTTTACCACTACCGACTCTTGACCCTTACCGCCGTGTACCAATGTGTTGGACTTGTGCTGTTCGACGGCATGTATAAAGACCAAAATAAACAAAAAAAACGTTATACATGTCACGAACACTACAGTTGGATAAGTCGTTAAGTTTTCTTATAATGGCAACACAAAAACGTTAAATTCGTGACTTATATAGCTCATTATACAAACAATATTCACGCAAAACAAGTTTTACGTTGTGAAATTTATGCTCCTTTCGGTGTTTCCTTACTGACCAAAGCTCCTCAAAAAACATGAAATAATGAGCATAAAAGTAAGCAAAGTTCTTAAATGGCTAGGACACGTACACGTATAGGTGGTTTACAATAAAGTCAGCACTGTTGAAGACCATCTTGTTCAGAATATTAATTTTAAAAGTATATATTTATTGTGACCTAAGACATTAACTTGTGAGTACAGTGCAATTTACTTACAAGATTGTTATTTAGGTTGCTTTGTTTATACTGCAAGGAGGCAGTAAACTATATATAAATTTGAAAATATATATATATAAATTAGGTCTTCGAAAATGCATACTTTATCCTGAACGACCTACAGTTGGATATACGGGACGCGCGTGTACTTGCGCCAGTGTAGCGCGGAGTGCGGCGCCGGTCGCCCCCGCCTGACGGCACACGGTCACAGGTGATCATTACGGGATTTACCACGTCCACTATCGTCGCGGGCACGCACACACACACACACACGCACATTCCACCGCAGTCACACCCCTCCCGTCCGGCGGCAGCGCCGTCCGCGCGTGTACAAACTGAACATAATGGCCGGCACGGCGGAGCAAGGTTGCCAACTTGAGCCGCGTTACTAAACGTTACTCTGCGGGTAAAACTTACTCTATGTCCGCCACAAAACCGTTCACGTATTTGACTCTGGTTGTGTTCTAAAACCTCAAAATAATTACTCTGAACATTTTATACGCATAAAATATTAATACATATGATTTCGGTCAGTAAGCAAGAGTAAACTCTAGCGATTGTGTCAACCATAAAACATGGCGGTAAATTAATTAAAAACACGGAACCAAAAATCTAAATATTACATTTCGATGGTTGACATAGATAATGTAACACATTGGATATGATATATATATATATATATATATATATATATATATATATATATATATATATATATATATATACACACACGACTAAACCACTCATAGTGCATCAGAAGGACGTTACGCGTATTTGAAGTGTAACCAGTTTTTTGCACATTCGAGCGGCCGAAAATGACGAAAATGGGTGTTTCTGCGGTCTTTTTTATGTATGTACAAGGTATAGGCGGGTACAATACGCCTTTATATTTAATAATACGTCACAAATAGTAGGGTGACCGCTGAAAGCCTCATACAGGTGCAGTGTCGGCGAGAAAACTGCATACAAGGGGGCAGATTAAATATCGATTTTTATGGGTGCAACGCAATATTTGCGCCTGCGTTGCGTCTGCTTGCGCTGCCTTGGAATTATTTACTCATGTAATGCCATAGAGGACCCGTTTATCTTTCTTTGCACTTGCGTTGCGCTGCGTCGGTGCAAATACAAGGTGGCGATATTTAATCTGCTCCCAGTTCAGTGAGCTGCACCTAGAGGCTAGGGCAAGGCGTGAAGCGCATACTGCCTCGTCCTTATCGCCTCTGCCTTTCTAGGCTTCGAACTGGCAAAATACGTTCCTTAGTCGGCCACCTGAACACATTTAGCACATGATGTGGATGTGTTAAGTAAGGAGGAACATATCAATAAATGTAGGAGACCAGGGGTCATTTAGTATGTTCTGTTTCGGAACGCAGCCCCGAAGGAAAAAATTCCTCGGCCGAGCAAGTGGACGATAGCATAGCGGGCAGTCCCGACGCCATGTTATATCCGCGACTGCAGGAGAGAGACGCGCCGCGGCGAGATGAATAGTTTGTCTCGCGAGCTTGAACACGTGTATATACACGCATTCACTGCGGCGCCACGCAGAGAACTTAACTCCACTGCCGACCAGTCGCCAGGGCAGACAATCTTTATGGCATCGTAAACGACTGTGTTATTACTGCTGCTGATTTAGGTACCTGCTGGTTCTTCGTTCATTGGGAACGATACATCCACAGAAATACCTGAATATTAGTTACTAAGCAACCAAAAATTTTATTCAATTTTCATTATCCAACTTCAACAGTCATCTTCAAAGTACTCTGCACCTAAAAATTCGTAATTTTGAATGGGTACATAACACTGGTCAACTGATACAAATTATATTAATGGTAATTTCCCACAAATAAAATATTTTTTTTGTTCCATAATATTCCCACAAGCGCTTGTTAAAGTAGTTATTTGACTGTTTTCGCTACTTACCTCAAGTAAAAACTAGTCAAACGATACTAATGAAATTATTTAGTGTGGCAGTAATGTATTAAGCTACACAATGATACATTTTATGTTACAAGTAAAAAGTATTTTAAAAAACAACATGTAACACAAATGCAAAAACTCAGTATAGTCAACGTTTTTTACTTTAATACAAACATATTTTAGGTGAAATTAGAAAAGTGACATTCTGTGGCACATTTATTTTAACTCATAATAATTTAAATTGTATCGTTTAAATTTGATTTTTTAATTTGGGTAAAAAGCAAAAATAGGCAACTCGCCACTTTGACATGCACTTGTAAGAAGACTATGGTACCTATAAATATTTTATTTGTGGGAAATTATTTTTACTGTAATATTTAAGAGTTGAAGAATGTTTCGTTAAATTATAAAATTATGAATTTTTCAGTGCAAAGCTCCGTTAAGGGCGTACAAGTGCGATGAAATAAAAAATTTATATAGTTATGAAATATCGTTAGTTTTGTAGACGATACACGTGAGTGTTGTCTCATCTTACAAAACAATTTTAGCTCTCATAGTTTTTTCATAGCGGTGCGTCAAAGTCAAAAGTTTCTTGTTACACTGCCATGCAAGTAGCGAAAACCAGTTAACCTAAGTAAATGAAATGATTCCCTCTGAACTGACATCCCGTGAGCTACGAAATAAAACACTCAAAAACCTACAATGCCATATTTTGAATTTTTTCTAAACACAGACGTAAAAAATGTTTTTTTAATTCAAATTTATTTTTAAATATAAAATGTTTCTTAATGTTTTATTAAATTGCCCATATCATGTTATTTCACTGTGAATTATTTCACTTACATATGTCAATTAGTTTTATCTCTTTGCATGGCAGCGTAACAAGCAAATTTCAACATAGGTACAACATTATGAGAGATTTATGAGAGCTAAAATTGTTTTGTAAGAGGAAGCTATACTCACAAGTATCGTCTACAAAACTAACGATGTTTGAAAAAAATATAAAATTATGATTTTATTGCACTTGGACACCTTTAATGGCTCTGCTTACCTTGAGCGGATTGAGGAGTTAGAGGCTTAGAAATTAAAAATATGTAAGTGCGACATTGAATCGCTTTTCAAATACCATATCGCCACAACAAGTCAAGCGTTCAGAATTCCCACTGATACATTTCTACCATGGGACTTAATGAAATGGCCAAATAGTTTTACTGGTTGAAAGTACTATGTACGTTTCTACCTGAGTTTCACATACATCCGGTTAGTACATTTTGCAGTACGGCAGTCTGAAAAAACGTTATAAACTATGTTGGAGGGCTTAGAACAGTGTTTTAATGAGCATGTTCTCAACAATGATATTCCGATTTTTTCCTAAGAATGATTTATTTTTCTTTCGTAAATAGGCACATGAACACAGGTCAAATATTTTCGATAAAAATGTACATTCCCGCACATTACAACGCCTTGGAATCACGTGGTAGGTGGCCCCCTTAAGGGCTCTATCTTCCGAGCTGGCAGATCGCTGAGTTTACAAGGGGAACAGATTTCAAAACAAATCTGTTAATATAGCCTATAACGTTTGAGGATCTTTTTTTTTTTTTTTTTTTCAAACAAAAATTGTAAAATAACGTATTTTAATGAGTAACTCTTAATGAATTTATATATCAAGCAAATGTATCTGCTTATATTTTTACAGTTTACCTTCCGTAGGTGAATTATTTTAAAAGTATTACGCATAACGATTTTTGATTATTCAAACTCTTCGGCTGCATGGTTGGCACGTGTAGCCCTAAATAACAATCACCTTGCTGTACTATAGGGAAGCATCTAGAAGACATTTCTAGCCTTCGTACCCGGACATTTGATCTACTAAATGTGTTGTTATGTCTGTAACTTTGACCACGTGGGCACAGCAATTATTATTAAATAGTTCACAGGCAAAACTTCTTGGCAATTTAAACAAGCCATTATTCTATACCGTAAAAATGGCATGTTTCAGTAGCCTAGATTGACGAGAGTAAACTTATTATTTTACTGTTTCTTAACTGTTTGAATATAAGCCAGGGTGACGAAACCTCGTTTTTATGTTACAGGTAGCCTAATTTTATAAAAGTTTAAATACTGCCGCTGAATATGAAAATTAAGCTCTTAATTTAGTACAGTTTGCTGTAATGGAAGTGTCACGTATGCATTCCCGCTGATTAAAAATAAAAATGGTTTTAAAGCTGCACGTTCTTATCAAAGTTATTACTTTAAAATGGTTACGAATAACGTGAATATACAGGTTATGTAATGAAACTGATGTGGCAATTTCGTACTGTAATGCCATATAAAAATAATCCAAAATAAAATATTCCCGTTAAGTTAATATTTTGGGAATAATACTACCATAAAATTTTAATTAAAGTCACATATATTTAAAAATGAAAATCTTCCTCTCATTTTAAGACACCGTTCAGTGTTTAGTTGTTAATATGAAGTCGTTTAAGATAATAGACATAAAAAGTAAATACACGAACTTAATCTGACGTTCAGACACTGTTTAGGTTTCGTTTGCTTAAAAAAGAAGTTAAATTATATTCTGTCAAAAACAATGTTATAATATAGTTATGTTTTAGGACAGCATTAATCGTACTGTATGTACTTTATGGTTAAATAATAAAACGTAGCTTTTATCTACGTTTAATAGTTATCATAACACAAAACTAACACTCTTCGTTCTTATTCAACGTGTGTAAAAATATGAATTTGTTGTTTATAAGTACAACATATGAATAGTATAGAAACACGTGATTTTATACAGACATAAAATACGTAACTTTATGCAAGTAAATAAAGGATTTGTGAAAATATTCCTGGCAGCAACACACGTCAATAAACTTTTCTTTCAAAAAAGTCCAGTCACCGAAAGAAACTGCGTTCGGAATGTTTAGTTGCGCTGTATTAGTTTTCAAAGTAATTTCTTTTGTAAACCAATTCCTTCGTCTTGAAATGGTCACGAGACACTTCGAACAGCATAGTTTCGATTCATTTCCATCCCCAACCGATCTGCTTTGTTCGCGTCATTCTTCAATGTTGACGCTGTGCAGGAAAGTACGAGACGAGGCTGAGAGTACCGAGCGGACAAAAAAAAGTAAAGATTCAGTGATTGGTATGAAGGCCGATGACTTAAATATGAAACAGCTAACAATTAAACGTATAGGTTACAGATGTCGCGCATTCACTTTAAATTTTTTTCTGATTTATGGATTATAGGTTTTATTGGGATACGTATCGTATCACATGAGAGTTTGCTCCGTTAGTTCTATTAGTAACACACACACATATATATGTATATATATATATATATATATATATATATATATATATATATATATATATATATATATATATATATATATGCTTTTGTAATTTTAAGTGGGCTAAACATTTCGTCGACAACGAGGTCATTAGAAATTAGAGAATGTGACTCACAACTTGGTACAAAGACAGGAGCTGGGAGAAGAGTCGGCCATGGCCTTTATTAAGGAACCATCGCAGCATTCGTCTGAAGTTATTTCCGGAAACCATGGATAAACGAAATCAGAATGGCCGGATCTGTGGATCGCACCCGGGTTCTCCCATATGCGAGTCCAACTTGTTACCGTTGTGCCACCTCGCTCGGTTATAAATGCTGTTGCCGAATCACAAGTCAGTATTTTGAGAAACTTGATCATATCTAGAGGAACTTACAATGTTACTTACATAAACATGGGCACCGTAATTGACGATTTCTGCACAGTTCTCAATACATGGCGTACAGTCATTAGCGGCAGGCTGGGTCGTGCTACTTAGGTATGTCATCGCAGCTATTATTGGTAGTTACATACCAGACGTGACGTATTTGAACTGTACGGTACGCACTGCCCAATGTAACAACATTCTCCAGTAACATGATGCAGCCCGCGCGCTATGTAAGTACTCTGCAGAGATAGGCATTTTCGGACCCAGTGTTTTATTTCGTGATAGATACAGGCAAGGTGACTCACATAAAACAAGCAACCCGACGTTGAAAAGCAAAGTAACTGACCTCGAAGGAGCACCCGGATTGAGAGAATCAAGTGGAGTCACCATGAAACCAGTGCCACAACGATGAGAAGCAAGGGTACTTACCTCAAAACAGGCACCCGGAACATAAAAAGAACGGGAACACACTTCAATCAAGCATCCTAAGGTAAGGTAACTCGCCTCAAACAAGCATCCCAATCGTAAGAAGCAAGAAGATTCACACCAAACAAGCACTCTGACGGTGAGAAGCAATATAACTGACCTCAATGAAGCACCTGGATTGTGAGAAGCCAGGATAGTCACCTTAAACAAGCACCCCAAGAATGAAAGGCAAGGAGACTCACCTCAAACGAGCGTGATGGTGGCAAGGTGACACACATCAAACAAGTAACCTGCAGGAACACATGCCTACTACGTCCACTTCGTTGTTCCTTTTAAGTGAAAAAATTAATTTTTTTAGAAAGAAAGCAACTGTATCAAGATAGAAAGCAATAACAATTTAAGTGTAAATGTAAATAATTATATTTCGACAGTCAGAAATTACGTTTTCCATTTGGCATTTGGCTACTCTGGTTGTTCCAAATATTCAACATTAGTACCCATACTCGGTCTCGCACTCACACTCTCATTCGCAACCAGACTTCCCACAAATAATTTTGGAAAGCTGCAGAGACACTCGCACTTTACTGACAACATTGTAATTGTTGGTACCGTGCATCTAGTGGCTTGTTTCAAATTTTATTATATTTATGATTGCGATGCCTGAGAATATAGAGGATGCAAAATTTGAGAGCAGTAAATAAATAAACATCACTCCTTGGAATGCACGCAGAGTGAGTATAGAGCATGTATTTACAAATACTCGCACTCCACATTATGGAATGACACTCTCAGGCGTCACTTCCGAGTGAGATTTGGAACACGGCCTCTTGTCAGTGTTGTAAAAAGGGGGAGGAAGAAGAAATAGGAATTATAATCTCATTTTTTCGCTGTTGCGCTTGTTTTACAGCAAACATATCGTATTTTTTTAGTGTGCAATCTAATTCAGCAATATCAATTGGGGTTTATTGTGTAAGAATGCTACAGATATAAATGTTTTATTTATTGTTCAGTTTTTTTCTATGCTTAAAATTAGTTATTTACCTGTCATAAATGTTTAATATTTCCTGTTTTCTTGTGGACACAATTTAATGTCTTTATGAATGAGTAGACAAATAGGGAAATCCAATATTTATTATTTAAAATTTTATGTTGATAAGATGACGGGCATTAACTTTGAGAGACAGTACTTTGTCTACGGACAATACCCTCTAGAAAGAAAAACAAAAAGTATATATTCAATGTTGCTGGTTATGGAAGGAAATGTTCATTGTACATGATAAAGTAAAAAATATTGAATTTGTCTGCCCGAAAGTATAATGTAGTGTATTTTTGTATGAAGAGTATTTATCAAGTAAGTGTGCAGCTACAAGAAAATTAATTAAACTGACTGGCTAAGGAAATTGTTTATTGAGTGAACATCTTTCTTTACCAATTGGAAACTGAAATTCAAGTCTTTAATGTTTGCCAAAAATTATTTAAAATGTTTAAGTTTTACAGTACTGCAGAACAGTTATTATTTTAATTTGTGATATTTTGTTTCAACTATTCTTTTTTTATATCTTATATCTTCTTCATCTATAGCATACACAGGTTCAGTCACACAAACATGTCACACATATTTGTTATTAAATCAATCCTCTACGTTTTCCTATTTACCTAACATGGTAGTACAATACTAGTTTAAAATTCATAAGTTACCCCTCCCTTCCCCCTTAGGGAGTAATGGGTGGGTCTCACATTATTGTTCACTGATAGATCACTTCTAATCAAACAGATCTTGTTCGCAAAGATATTGGATTAGAAACGTTACTCCGCTGTCTCTATTTAAAATGACCACCCGGTATTCACACACATTGCTTTGGAATATATTACATAAATAACGTTGAGCATAGCCAAGGCCAGGGCATTACATCCCAAATTAGAAAAATCTTCTGAATCAGATACCTGTAGCCATCTGTCGAACCTTTGTGGTAACATGATATGATGCCTCACTATGGCGGAGTAACGGAACGCGAAGAAGATACAGGAGTACATAGAGAAAACCCACCAGACCATGGCAATTACCGCCGTGCTTTTTATTTATGGAAAATAAGGATCGGCTCACCGGAAATCTAACCTCAATCGCTGTGGTAGTAAGCGAGTGGTCTGAATACTTCGTTTCTATAATTTTATTTCAATTTTTATAGACATCATTTACAAAACGGCATGGTTTAGCCGCCTCGCCAGTGTACCAAATACTTCTCGCATTTTATGGCAAAATTAATTCACGTGTCACAAGTTCAGTTCAATCAAATGATATGAAATAAATGTTAGTGACCAAACTTGAGCAACACAAATTTACGTCCAACCGTGTCTGGGAATCAAACCCAGTACCTCTCGAACTGTAAGCCGTTGTGCAGTTACGCTACGGATGTCTGCCCACTACACAACCGTGGCTTCCTGTTTTAAGGCAATGAGCGGCGTCTGGTGAAGTTGTCGGCATGTTAGTGCCTTATATGTTGCATTCTGAAGTACTTGATTTTTTCCTGTCTGACCGTACTAGCGGTAGTCTTTCTCGGGTAGTTCTTTATCACAATTTTCATAATGTATAAGGATGAGAAATTTCCTACCCATGATGAGATGAAACTAACATATGCAAATTCAACCGAAAATGCAAGTAAAGGAAGTTACGAGGACATGAAAACATAGTCGATTCTAATCTGAAACATCGAAAACACCTGCAGATATTCCAAAAACGAACTTCGTACGATTTTGACTACAGTAACACCATTAATCCACAACGTTAAGCAGACAAAATCATGACCGTTAGTTAAAAAGTTTATATTTTCGATTACGATAAGTTTTTTTGACACCTTAAAACACGCGTTAAAGAAAACTGTGTAACCTTAAAATCTCACTTCGTTCAGCCAAACGAGAAAAGACGATTCGGAAAATAATGCAGCTTTGTACAAAATTAAAAAAAAACGTTTATAGAAACTTTTGCTATCGTCTTATTTCTGGTATACTACAGAAAAACTTTGCAATTTAATTTATTTGTTACATTACTTATGTTGAAAAAAAAAATGAACAAACCCAAACTGACGTTCATAAAGCGAAAGTTTTCAAATAGGGTGCCGTATGATTAAAACTACTGCTTAAAGTGGTCATTTCAACAAAAAAAATTACAACTCGATTAGCAGAACCGAAAGTTCCAAACTCAGGAAAACATTCGCTTTTGTACTGTGTTCAAGGACCGTTTAGGGCAGCGTTCGTGTACTGTGCACTGTTTAGAACTTCTCCTAAAACTAAGGCATTCCGGTCGATGCTGATATATATAAGAAACCCGCCATATTTTCCCGTATTTCTCGCACTTATATTCTGATGCTGCTCCGGGTTCATTCCCTTCATTTTGTAATGTTCTCACCGCCTCTCACAAACCATAGCACTGGACATTTGGGAGGGAGAAGGAGGGGCGAGTACATTAGGCCACCACCTCACTAGGTTGTAGCTTAGTAGGTCACATGTTATGTCCTTACGATTCGTTATAGCTCATAATTCGTTGCAATTTTAGAGCAGAAGATTTGCTTGCGATTAGCAGCATTTTCAACATTTTATTTGAAGATATTGAGGACGTATTTCGTCAAATGGTTTTATTTATTTTTTATTCCTGTCTTTAACCTTTACGATTTCTGGCTCAGACAAAAAAAAAGTTCCATCTCCGCTGTTCGCCAGATCTCTTAGTTCATCTCCGAAGAGGGATTGTGGTTTGTGGAGGACCTGTAGCTAGTGGGTGCAGTACATGCAGGTTGTGGTGGTCCTATAACCGCTCCCCGTCTCTATTAATTTGCAGTTTACAGTTTTGTCGACGATGTTGCCGGGCCGGCGGTCGTTACACCCCATTACCCGGCGACACCTTCACTTTACACACGTCGCCAAACCGCATTACCGCGAGCGCGGAACTAAGCCGCCG
Source organism: Medauroidea extradentata (assembly GCA_003012365.1). Lineage (NCBI taxonomy): Eukaryota > Metazoa > Arthropoda > Insecta > Phasmatodea > Phasmatidae > Medauroidea > Medauroidea extradentata. Next base: position 29,225 of record PNEQ01125444.1, on the reverse strand, counting down.
CGGCGTTTTCCCTTTGTCCAAACACCGTAATATCGGTCCAAGATGGGAGAGGTAGGAGGCAGTCCCTGCGGCATGTCTCCTGATCGGGACGTCTCCTTCCACGGACCTGCGAGGAGGGATTAAATGCAAGATGAGGTGTGGAAAAGTGTTTTAAATGACAGGGCAGCTTCGCGCTATGGGAAGCGTCGGCGACTCTCGGCCAGGATATCCATTTGTAATTTTACGCGTCTCGAGGCGCGCGGGAAAAATGCCCCGTTGCTGGTGGTAATTTGGGAAGCGATCTACCGCGGGGGCGGTTGTCTTGTGTGGGGGTGGGGTTGGTGTGGAATATCTACTCACGTGGACAAACAGGTTCCACGTCGGAGGCGTGGTGATCGCTAGATCACAGGAAATTCCGCCTCGGCTGAATAACTCCCAAAGAAAAATATACTCACACAAGCGTATGAGAAATATTGATAAGCTGAACGTAAACACCCTTGTTTTTATTACTTCATAACGCGCATGATTGAAAGCGACAGTGCTAAACAGACGTCATGAAACCATAACAGACTCAGGGGGTAATTTTCTGACTTGAGTCGTAGGCGGGCCTTGTAGCATTACTGATTCCGTACACTTACCTTAACGACACCAGACATTCAGGTCTCGTTACACTAGTTCACAATTTGGAAAGGATATATATTACATAATGATATAATCATATAGTTCCTCCTATACTTTAAGTATATTGAGTGAAGATGTTTAGCCTATAATTTTCAATAAGCTGTTTCTTACGTTTTCGTTAGTAATCTTTACTCTCTTTTTCCTAAAAAATTTTTGTTCGAGATGATTACTGAGCATTTATATTAGACATACTGAAGCTTTTGTCAAGGTATTTATAACCGATCTGATTCTCATTCTCTTGTCTCATTATTAATTCCAATTGACGACACAACGGTGTACACTTACTGCTTATGGATTTAATTAATAGCCGAACTCAGATTAATACCGCATTTACCTAAATAACCCTTAAATCATGTCTAGTTAAGACACCGTGTCACTGTGAATGTTTATTTCTATATATTACAACGAACATGATTGCTGTGATAGTCCTGTATGCATTAAATAATCGTTATATCTATAAATACATTTGTTTGCTTTTTTAGCAACGTTGGATATATTACATCACTCAGCAAATTTAAAGTCACCTGCTTATTAAAACTTATATTTACATTATTTATGTCCTGAAAAGTATTTCAAAGCTTTATTTTGATTGAACGTGGCTATCTCCATAGCGAAGTTAGAGAGTTGGTACGACCTTTTAACAACGAGGTCTAAGATTCGATGAGGGTTGAAGTAAGGTGAAGCGACAAAACACCATCCATGCCTGAGTCAGGATTCCTACTCAGTGTTATAATTTACTTTAGGTACTTAATTATATTTTAATTAATTGTGATATACATATATTAGTTCATGACGTAGTACAATTATAAAATGATAAAATGACATATAAAAGATCACGAAAGATACAGGTCTATTTGATTGAATGGTTACTGTTGAAATCATTAGAACACAACGTAGGAACAAAAAAAATGGTTTCCTTGTTTTGAAGCGCTACGTGTAAGCATTATTCAATAATCTCGTATGAAAGCCTATGCAGTAAAAGACAAACATTTGCGAAGAGGAAACACGTTGTGAAGATAGAATAAAACGTCTCATTTCAGAGAACATAACGACAGCAATTTAGACGTGTTGTTTCTTCGTTTGGACTGTGATTGCACACCCGGACTCTTGTCTTTTATTTTCAATTCTGTAAAGTGTTGAAAATATTATATCAACTGCCAATAAAAAAAAGTCTCGAACGCCTTGTAATTTGTAGGTAGAGGCTTACTATGTAGTAAGTATAAGGGTGTATACCTCTAAAAAAAAGATAACTTAGCTGCACGAAACCAACCTTGGAAAGGCGTGCGCAGTAATCAGAGCTAACAGCACGAGCTCTAGCCGGAAGCTATCACACGTGACCAACCCTAATTCCCTAGTGGCAAATTCCGCGACATAAAACCGCGATGCCAATTACACGTACCTTTCCCTCACGTGTTTAGTTAAGCATAAACTGAGCGAGGTTTAATTTGTGTGCGGCTTAGCGTCCCGTTACTTCACTCATTATAAGAGAACGTGATCCTTTTCCTCTGCAGAGCTAGTAATTTTCTTTTTCTCATCTTCACGTGTGGTAGATTATTTCGTGTGCGGCAAATTGGACATTGGTCCACTTGTTCAGGTCTGCACGCAGAGTGAGGCTGTTGACATCCCTAGTCTGACAGTTGAGACAATGCAGAGTAAGACACCTTGCTGCCCAAACTAATAACAATTAACTGTTAACACCAAAACTATCGCAAAGATTTCGGTAACAAGCACTTTAATTTCACTCTTCCTTAATAATAAATAACAACATAATAATAGCGTTCATCAGAATTAAATATTGTTTAGATACAATGTATATATTTTTATAAATATATTAAACAAAATGATTCAGCATTGCAAGATAAGTATTGTAGATACAATACTTCTGTTAAAATAGGGACATCAAAAAATTTAGGTTGTTGCTATCAGCGTTGCTTCTACAACAACCTGTTCAGTAGGAGTAACAATATGTTCTGTAAAAGAAAGATGCTCTTTATACAGAACATATTGTAATAGGGACAATCAACACAGTAATGGCAACCTAACTGAACTGTTTGTTGTCCCTATTTTAACAGAAGCATGGTACCGGCAACAATGCCATTCTTTCAGTGGCGAACTGAAATTCTATTATGACGTACACTCTAAATAATTGTAGTTATTTACAAGGAAAATTCTTGGAAATCCATTGGTCTAAGAAGTTTTTGTGAAACTAAAAACGTTGTTCTTGCAAAAATACGACCAATATGTTTGAAAAATATAATTACAGAGCCAATGATTTTTGATGAAAAGAATTCTGCAACCATTTGTTTCAGTGTCTGTGCACATCTGTTTCTCTGCTTCATGGTCAGTGATTGGAAGTTTGTAACTTTCAGAGTTTCGGGGTCTACCCGCAAATCACGGACCTGTGGTGTCGCGATAACATTGCTCTGGTTGGTGCAGTCAAATGAGCCGCGCCTCTGCCCTATTATATTCTGCCAATAACCACCAACCAGAGTTACGTGTCTGATCGTAAGACATTGAAACAAGTTGTGGCAGAATACTTTTCACCAAAAATCACTGGCTCTAGATATCATTTTCTCGCAGAACATTTCAGTGCTAACAACGCAAGAACAAATGCAATTGAATAGGGTTAGTTGAACAAAATTACATAATCACTTCCTGCATACGTGCACACGTGTGCACATTGTGGCTCTCTGCTCAGGTGATTTGCAGAGCTACGGCCGTGATAAGATTATCCAATAACTTCTTAACGCACATAAGTGAACCCAGCTTAAGAATATCATTCAAACAACGTTAGACGCGTGTGTACCAACTTCAGGTTCACCAGTAGTCATGAGAGAATATTGTCAAACTGCCAAAACGGCTAAAAATGGGTGTTTATGTAAGCATTAAAATCTTCGTGCAGAATCTTTTATAAGGTCAGACGGGTATGACTCACCTTTATCGTTAATATTACACCTACGTCTAGTAGAGGCGAGTTGACGGTGAGAAGACCACACAACAATTAGTTACTTGTGCCTAGTGGCTAGACTAATGCGCCATACGTGTGTTGTCTCGTCCTTACAGCTTCCACATTTCAAGGCCTCGAATGCGCAAAAGACGCCTACCCAGCCACTTCAAAAAGTAAACTTACATTTTTTTCTTTGCCCAAGAGATGGTAATCTTGTTTTTATTCTTAAATTTCGAATGTTATATTAAGTAATTTATAATCTATATTACTATACTTCTGATAACTTCAAGTTTAAAACACACTAAAAATGTAATACATTATGATTTAAATGACAAAAATAAAGGTTTTTTTGTTAAATTGCTATTAAATATCGCTGCTACTTGCTCTATACAAAGTACTGCCTCATTTGTTTATAACCTCGGGACTGCAAATAATAAGCCGTTTCTAATCCGATACCATCTCAGGACGTTTACTCACGGCCGTTGCTTTTCTAGCACCTGGGATGGTTGCATTTATGTAGAACCTCATGTTAAGAATACCTGCCTGTAGTTAATATTAAACCTATCTGAACCGTTTCCAAGGGGTCAACAGCAATTAATGTCAATACGTGAATGTTACGATTTTATGTACGACTCTAAAACCAACTGACATACCACACTGAAAAAATGCACAGTGGATAACAATGTTGCAGGCTACAAGACGACATATAAAAACCAAAAATTAAATATTTTTGTATCTAAAGAAATTGTTGAATTTCGTAATACATCCTGTAGTAAATTTTTGCTTATCATGAACACTATAAATTTATAGGCATGTGTGGTTTCTTGAATGGCCGATTCATTTGTTATAAGTGAAATGCTATTAAACATAGTGAACTAGTCAAGGCGATGATCCTACGAAGGAAGGTAGGGGATGACTTGAAGCTGGCCCACTGCACCAAGTAGTGCTGCGACTTGAAACAAAGTAAAGTAGAGGGTGCTGCGTGCCTGGCGTCATAAAATGATGGTCGGCCAGCCTGTCCCCGGGCCCCGGGACACACGGAGCATCATCATCGCTGGCACAGCCATCCCTCACATCGTGGGAAACTGCGGTCGCATGCCGCAATGTCGAAGGTCGTTCCCATCCCGACTACGCCCGGCCCTCGTCGCTTGCAGTCACGTTGCCGTCGAGTCTTCCACGGCATGCGGCTTTACGGTTGGTTCACTATTAAAAAACATAATCTCAGAACATATAACATGACAGCAGAAACTGTGCACGACCAGATGCCTTGTGCAAAATTAGTTCACAATAGTATTCTTGATGTTATGTTTAGCCAATGACATTTTCCGACAAATATTAAAAAACATAATCTCAGAACATATAACATGACAGTAGAAACTGTGCACGACCAGCTGCCTTGTGCAAAATTAGTTCACAATAGTATTCTTGATGTTATGTTTAGCCAATGACATTTTTCGACAAATCTAAAGTACTCTATGCCGTACATAAGTCAACCAAAGGCCATTGAACCATATTTAGAGTGGAATCGTATTTGGAGATAACAGAGAATATAGAAACAATGTTCCTATAAACTGCACTTCGTAAAACATTATATACAATATGAAAGCATTGTTTTTAACATTAAAATATCTATTTCTAGCTCTGTTTTGCTCTCGTGTATTTTTGGAGGTTAAACCAAAATGGCGGACATGCGTAAACTCCTTTGCTGTGATTAGTTGCAGTCCTTTGCGTACGCATAGGAAATAAAATGTTTCCATTTCCTATGTCAGCATATCTATGCACACGACGATATTTTTGCTGTTGTGAATTAGTAGGTAAGCATACAAAGAAAGAGGTCAGTTCTTGTGCGAACGACGTATGTTCTATGTTTGCTGTTTTGCTGTCAATTGGGAACCCACCTTTACTTGACTTATCTGACGAGCTACCGCAGCAAGCGTGCACCCCGTCTACGTATGCGAGTACTCCGGCAGGCATACGTCTCTAAGAACGAGGGAGGTAGGGGTTGAATGTGTCTCAAGGCCGTGGCCATGCACTCGGATGGCTATTAGACGGGGTAGAGGAGACAAGCATCGTGATAGAGCAGGGTAGAGTTTACTGCTGCGGTTGAGGCCATAACAACACCCCGATAAGAGCAAGAGTCTAGCCATATTAATATATTGAAAAAATACACTATTGAGTAATGTACTGAGTAAAGTTGTGCTGTAGAAAGCGTAGGGTTTACGATAGTATATTTAGGCGGAGACTGAAGCCAGTTGAGCACTTTGCACACAGAGGCGATAAGGTTAGTCATGAGTGAGTACGAGTCGACATTTACTGCTCGGGCAGATCGCTGTTGTTGTGCAATAGCTCTAAAATGAGATATGTAACAGTACCGTAGGCGGGGGTGACTTTGGATGCGTGGAGCGATTTTAGGACATTGCAAAATATTATTTTCAACATGTATGGTAGTCCTTGTAAATAAATTTACTTGCGATAATTTCCGAGCAATAAATATGCATATGATATTTAATTAATGTTAACTCATAGTTGACAATAATGGAAAGTAAAAATATCATTAAAGTGTCCCGAAGTCACTCCAGCGTGTCCAAAGTGACTCCACGTGACCAAAGTCACGCCCGCTTATGGTATGTTATTAATGTACGCGCCAAAAGCCAAAGGATTAAACTATAGACGCTGGGATGAATTTTTCTCCCTTGCATTCAGAAGATTGAGTTCAAATGCCAAATAAATGCCATTTTTAGCAATTTCCATTTTTTTTTCACTTTAATTAAATACGATCAGATTTGAGACTACAGATAATAGTTTGTATAGTTCATGTGAAGAAAATATGATCCCAGAACAGTTATTGATGGACATAAGCGTATACGTACAAACTTTCATTTTACAGAAAACAGCTTGCTTAAGACTCCTGTTAAACTACTGCTGTCAGTGACTGATGGAATAGTACAGTGGCAAGTTAAAGAGCAGTGGCTAGAGGCGTGGGAAAGAGTGTGGTACATAATTCAACGCTGAAAGGATTAATCTATAACTGTAGGTTTCTTGAAGCCAATTTGCGAAAATTAAACAGTAACAATCCTAGACAACAGTTTCAGCCAACGTTTAAAACAAATTTGTTTCCAGTGTCACGAATTTTGGAGGCACAATCTCTGACGCCGGAACCTCGTGCATTTAACTGCCGCGCAAGAGATCACGCGTAACGAAATAGTAATTCTGGATAAATATTTACTCATAAAGTTGTCAAATACCATTACCTAGGATTGTCATTGAGTATGTTATCCACATTGGCTTCGAAAAAATCGTAGAAATCAATTGATGTTCTCAGCGTTTCTACGCACTCTTGGCACAGTGACGTAGCCAGGATATGCACATTTGTAGAAGTATCGTGGGTGTTTATCTAAGAATATTATAATTGAACATAAACCATCCTTTCAATGTGGTGTATCCGGGGGTCCTTTCCTGGGGAAAATTGCATTTCAATGTGCAGAATAGTGTTACTTAAGTATTTTTTGTAACGAAACATTGAATATTCTACTAGTAAAGTATTTTGTATTATTGTAATATTTTTTTTTCGTGGCTAAAAATAGGTTACAAAACATTTAACCCACCTCCTGGTTACACCACTGATTCAACATAAGAATCGTAATTGAGCATGATCAGGGGTTTCACTCGTAAAATGTTGCACGAATTTATTAAACCAAATGTTTACCTTGAAACTCAATGGTCACTCTAACTCCAACTATTAAAAACGACGCAAACAATGTATGTCCCTAGTAACGTCTACCCACTAAGCTCTGAGTTATCTGTGGAACCGTTATACTAGCAGCGGGCTGGTGCAATCTTCTGTCAGGTAGTGTGCAAGTGGCGAGAAACTATTCTCCAATATTGAACATCAGCTCCAGAACTTATCTTCATTGGGCATCGATGCAATTCTTCAATGATTTTTTGCAATGGGTGTGTATGACCAACTTGCGTGTATTGTTAGATATACGCCAGCAATGCCGTATATCTAACAATACACTTCAGTTTGTTCATCGTGTGTGATCGGTATACCCATTAATTCTACGTGATCTGAGCATTTAGTAAGATGTATTATCTCATATTGTGGGAAGTGACCACGCTAAGCAACTAGTCGCACAGCGCCACTCAGCGATTCGCAGAACTCCGCTACAATCTGCGGCCGCGCATGAGTCGCCTTCGGCAGAGTTCGCAATGCAAAAACTTGTACTCTGCCTTATTTAACCAAACTAAATGTTGACTGTTTTGGTCAATTAACATAATGGGATGCTAGTCACAATGAAAACAAAATGTTATTTTGCATCCAATAACAAGGGCCTCATTTAGATTAAAATAAATTCACCAAAAATTACACAGCATATTTACAATAGGCCTACTTAACGAATAAGTGCTCTGTGAAGTCTAAATTTTGATTGAAGTTACGTAAAAAAAGAAATTACATTAAATCATTTCTACAAATTGGCCTTAATTAGACATATTACTGAGTATAATTTTAATGATACCAAACTAATTCGTTAAGCAGTATGTTTTAATGTCGTATAAGTTAAGCTATGTTGCGTTTGTTGTTAATCAACAGAGACTTTAAAATATCTTGCATTTATTAGCGTCTAAAATGTTGCTAATAAGTGCCGAGGATGCAAGACTGTGATTGATAACATTTAATAGAAATGACTCGTATTACCTAAACAAAGTAGGTTGGTCGATTTTTCAAGATCCACAATACTTAAGGAGAATACTCTCCTCTACAGTTTAGATGTGCGTAGTCGTGTGAGGTTTCTTTCCCATTCCAACAACAACATATTTAAAATTTCTTTACCACGCGCGCATTCAAGTCACCAAGTACAAATACTCGAAATATATATCAGCACAGTTCTCAAGTTTGCCACGAAACTCATGATATTTAATTTGAAAATACAAACTACCTTGAGGACCAACACACACTCGCCATTTTTAAACCTCCCTTTATCACGTTTACTGTAAAAACTTAGAAATAAACATTTTTAAAGCAGTTTTATCTTTTTAACAGATATGCAAATTACGTACTTATTACACTGAATACAGTTTCAATTAATGTTCAGGAAGACCTACTTAAGCTAAAAATAATAATCATTTTGTGCATCATATTTTACAAATTGTAAATGCTGTTGCCTTGTCGTAATTGTGAAGTGTGTAATATATTAACATGCTGTGCAGACAGTTAATAAACAAGTTTAAATATAAGCTGATAACTTCTCAACTTGCGAGAACGTATGCAATGACCATAATTAATAAACTTAAGTTTTTGTAGACCTATAGATGCTGTAGCACCAATTTTAACGTGAGCTACAACAGCTTCACCCACCTCAGTACGTAAACTTCACAATTTGTGGAAATTTGTGTCTATATAACAGTAATACTCCCATTAAGTGATCGAATTAGTTTAGATGTATAAACACAAACGCGGTTACACGGTTAATAACAGAGTTACATTTACGTTCCTCCGTGGGAGAATTTAACGAAACAAGTGCTGTCCCTCACAAACTCAGCGAAATGAAAGCTAGATCTCAGTGACTTTTATTTAATCAGCAAGTAATAAAAACCAACGCATAACTTACAAAGTACGAAGAAACGCATCAATGAAATCCACTTAACAAAGTAGTCTGAATTTCACTAACACAATTGTTACAATGTATGAATATGTTTGTTCAATTAAATGTATGAAAATACCCTAAATAGTTACCGTGTAATTTTTTTTTTTTGTATTCCAGTGTTCACGGTCTAGTTCTTGTCTTAATATTGACCTTGTGATATTTTCATTGCTATCAGCGTAAAATGCCTTATCAAGGCAAGTATCCTGAATACTATAGTTACCTAATATTAACTATCGAATTTGTACACATATTGGTAGCATAACTGGAATACATATGAATAATTTCAAGGTCTAAACGTCCTTTTTAGTGGCCTCAACCGTGACGCTTATATCAGGTTACCGGGCTGTCTCGAAACAGGCAGTTAGTCGTGAAACGACACTGTTTTATTTGGTGGAAGAGATATGGACTGTGAGGCGTTATGTCGATGCCAAGTCATCTCAAAACGATTTTACCACAAAACTAACATACGAGATGTGCATGGGTGTTTCTAGATTAACTGTGAGCACTGGCGTCACCCCAAATAGAGGAAGTTAGAATTTTTGACATACTCGAACATACTTGGCCAGCATGTTTTGTAACTCACTATCAACCAAGGCAACACAGAGAAGGCTGTGCAGTTCCATTTCAGAGTTTCCGAGACATAAATTAAGGAAAATAACTAGGTGGAAGTGCCGATAACTTCAATGCAATTGACAACATTCATGTTCAATGCCTCACCTAAACCTTTGAAAATGCACCCAATCTGTGTGACCACTAGAGTTTCAGACGTGACCACACATTGTTGGTGTATGAAGGTAAGCGACGAGTACTTGAGGGACAATGCCAGGAATATTTATCGAGCGAGGTGGCTCAACGGTAACATAATGGACTAACAATCTGAAGGACCTGGATTCGATCCCCGGCTCCAGAAACCATGAGTCCGGGTTTTCTATGGTTTCCCGAATTTACTCCAGATAAATGATGGGCTGATTTCTTAACATAGACCATTGCCGACTTCTTTCCCAATTCCTGTTCTCGAATAAAGTTGTGCTTAAAACTCCTGGAAAGACCTCCTTGTCCCAATCAGAATACAATGAAATACCAAGAAAGTTTGCAAGAGCTGAGTACGCGGGTAAGGTGTTTGTGTATGGTTGCTGTAACAAAATTGGGCGTCGTGCAACATGGCGAGACTAATGAGTACAGGCGGTAACCGACGACACCAGTATGACCATGCATGACTTTGTCGACATGCGTAAGCAACAACCAAGGAGAAACGTATTGCTGTCTGCTGACGGGCAGGTTATGCGCATCGTTAACAGCATGTGTGACCATTGTTTGTATGCACGAGGCGCTGAACTGGAGTTCTGTCTTTCTGTTGTCAGGTTCAAGATTTCCAACGGTGTTCCCGTTATTACAACGAGTCTCGAAACCCTAACTAAAGTCATTCTGTATGTGTCTCCGCTGATTTACATACTACGTGACGGTGATGGAATATCTACCTACAAAAATAGAAAAAACCCGTGGCTATTTATTATTTGGTTCTACACTCCCTATAATAGGACTACAAAGCTCAAAATCTTGCGTGAGTCTAAATTGACACTGACTCCCCATACAAAATAAAGAATTTCTTTTACTTTTACTTACATTTCTAGAGCCGTTATTCTCTTTGAAAAATTGCTACTACATAAACCGTTTCTATTGGTTCTGAATTCCTGTGCGGAATATTTCGGGTCATTTCAGTGTTTTAGAATTAAACCTGAACACCGGCAGACTATTTAGCAGCTTTTCAATAACATCTCACGACTGGATGCTTGAAATTAACACGAGGCTGGAGTAAATGTAACTCGCTATAGTGTGGATAAATGAGAGAAAATATCAGCGGGGCAGTATGGTGGGCCCCCCTCCCCCTAACCAATTTCTATGGCGAAGTCGTCTATAGGTCATTCGGAATAAAGTGAGCACTAAAGATTTAACCTTTGAAAAAAAAATCACTAGCCGTTGCTGCATATAATTCAACATTGACAACAGTTACATTACTGCTTATACAGTTGGCAGCGAATTATCGCACGTAGTTCCGTGTATTTTATATTTAAATACAACACTACTGAAAGAACATCAAATGGAATCGACCTCTTCGTATTTAATATACTATAAAATATTTATTTACGATAATATTGACATATTTACTGCCTGTATTAAGTTTACTTAAACGGCGCCAGTAGAAAGGGATTTAATCCGGGCCGTTCAAATTCAACAGTCGTTAGCGAAAGGAGTCTAGCGCTACGCGCACTGACGTAGTTAATTATTTCACCGACAGGTGGCATCAGAGTTAGGTTTTCGCCACTTAGCTTGGAAGCGTTCAATGACGGTACCGGACGGTACAAGAGGAGAGCGTTGTTGTGTTTGTCCGTTGTGCAATAAATATGGGTTTCTAATAAAACACATTCAAAAGTATTAGAAGTGACTGTTTCCTCATTGGTAATATGTAAGTTGTTATGTGTTACGATCGCCAACATGAATATCTTGATTTAGAAACAGCAATTTTTTTTTTTTGTTTCATACATTAAGAAAATATGTTGTTTTTGTTGAGTGCGTCGTTGTTCATGGCAGTAAAACTGAACAGGTTTGAATTCTTAAACTGCGTGTGACATTATGGCGTGTTTTTGTGTGGCGGTTTTGAGTTATAAATTCGATTTTCATGTGTACATATTTACGAGATACGTAACGGCAATAGTGCGGGTCGTATAAATTAGAGTCGATGCACAGAAACCAGTATTAAAAGACGTTAACTCGTAGGTATTTGTAACTAAGATTACTATTGGTTATACATTTTATTCAATACCCGTGTATTTAATGACTAGATATTGTTGATAACATTTTCAGCCCAGTGCAATGTATATGTAAACATTGTACAAGCCTATGTAAATTAAAGCACGTGGCAATGTTTACGTTTACATACCGCGGAAAGATATAAACTGACAGAAAATAGAAATTAATCAGGGCTTTTTTGAGTGCTCACTTTATCCCGAATCACCTATATGTGCATGTCGAAACGAGTTCGATAACATATAGCCTAACTCACAACCACACTTAACGTACGCATGCACGAACGTGTGTGATGTTTTTTTTGCATTAGATTCATAACACCATTTAATATAGATGTGCACAATTTTTTAGTCCATACTGTCAGCAGAAAGTTAAGTCATATTATCAAATTCCAAACGATTCACATTAAACCACTTACCACAAACAGAGACAGTAACTTTTAATAACATTAGTAAAATGTAAACAAGTCTTACGGCTACTTTTACGCTGATTCAAAAGCGTCATTTAGCATACGTACGTAAGAAGTATAAAGTTAACCAACTTACAAGTACGTACGCTTAGGCATAGGGCACATTTGACAGTTGTTGTTGTTAATGGTTGGTGTGCGACGCATGGGTTGGCTCAATAGTCGGTTTTATGTCACGTAGTTGTAGATTATACAGGCGGGTGAAATAATTTCTGTCGACAATACATTTCTGACCTGAATTTCAGTGTATGTGTTTGAGAAAGTAAGAAATAAACTGTAACTTAATGTTTTTAGGTTAGCGTAAAATGCAAATTATCCGTATACTGCAATTTTATTGGTCGATTTACTTGAAGGTTCAATATTTTGAGGTTTTCTTCAATGACGACACCAACAATAACCACCAGAAACTAGAGTTGAAATGATTTAATGACCAAAACCGGACTGTGCAACAACTCCAACCACTTACACGCAGTTCTGGCTTCCCGCATTTGGTAGCCTGTATTTTTCAAGTGTCGCCAACCCCTACGAACACCAACCATAATTGTACCATAGATCTAAGAGTTGGTAATGATGGCGGAGGAAGGCGCAGCAGAGCAACGACACAGTTCTAGCTTTCACTGTAGCTTGAAGACCCTGAACCTGAGCTAATGAATCCTTGTGGGCGGCGTCCCAGCTCGGCGTATACCCCACGTCGTCGTCGTCTCTCTGGCTCGTTACTGCCCGCGCCTTCCTCACCAGACCGCCGTTAATACCTACTGAAAGTTGTCCGCGAATAATCTCCTACTCTAAACTCTTCTTCAACCACTTCCCCCTTCCCTTCACCAGCCCTACTATCCAGTACCCACACGACACCCACATCCGCCCGGCGAACTTCTGCACCCGTGCTGCTACGCTGCTTCTTGTAGTTTCAGTAACATTTGACAGTTATGTAAAGGTAGAAACACAGATTTATGGTGAGAAAAGTTAACAGTTTGCAAGGCTGTAACAGAGCATGTCCAAATATGACGTTCTTCTGACGGTATTGGCTGCTCCAATGATAACTCTCGTACGCTGCTACTGAATATATTTTGTGGTTCGTCTTTAACCAAGTACCTAACCGTTCTACAATAATACAAGGAGCGGGCTAAAACGCTGTTTTGAACAATACTGTGGCACGAACGATTCTGCGATTTTACACCGCCATTATTTATGAACAAAAACTTTCAATATTATATCATACGTGTCACAATGCAAGACAAAATGTATAGTAAAAACTGTGGAATAAACATCTTAAGTACACTTATGAACTAAAAATGTCGACTGACAAAGCAAGGAATAGACAACACTTCAAAAGTCGTTCTTTCAGAACTGTCACATTCGACTGCAAGTATACGAAACAGAATAGGAGCTATCACAATCTCTCTAAATCGAAATCAGTGAATATTCCCTTCTTACCTTTTTTACGCTGATTATAGAAGAATAAAACACGTTTCTATCTGTGAATATTGAATTAATATAAGTTTTTTTTTTTTCACTCTGATTTATCGGGAATCATTGAAAATACATTGTTTTAAATCGGTACGTACTGATTTCTATTCGAAGTGTACGTTGCGAGAAATCACTTGGACTTAAGCACTTCACGTGCATATGCATTATGATTGCTGAGAATGTATATACAGCGAAGAAATTTCCCATGATTTTATTGTACGTATCCCATAACGGTATACGAAGAAATAGTACGTACAGGGAAAATGCCAACGTTGTATGTTGCATGGGAATGGTGTTGTGTATGTATGTGTGTTTGTGTGTACTTATAATATTATATATAAGAGATAGTATTGTAACATTCCTTTACCAGGCATAGGTTAATTACTTCCATTTCACGTATGGGAAATATTATGTGATATTTTTCAAAGTGTATAGGTATTTGTACACGCCTGAACGCGTCAACATTCGTACTTCTGCATTGGCGACAGGTGAATGTGTGTGTGATATGCCGGATATCCCATTCTAGCCATGGTTGCGGTTTATGTCGGAATTATGTAGAAGTGTCGCTTTATTAGATAATACAAACATTCTTCAAAAGTGAGTACTTCAAAACTGTTTGAATCCAAGTTGGATTATTCAACACACCAGCTGTACTTATAAGGCTCTACACGTATAGATTACGCATATAAATGTAAATTGTAAGTTTAACTCACATAAAAACTACGATACAAGAAAATTAATTTATAAGCAAACGATTAAATAACAATTTATAAAAACTCTTTCCCAGTAATAACGTAACGACGTACGTCGTACGTAAGTAAACGTAGTCATTGTTATTAAAAACCTATTTACTGAAAAACACGTCATAATCAATTAATTATACGTGTAAAACTAATTAAAATTTAGCCATTAAGATGTGCAAAGTGAAATGGACAAAATATATTTCTTGAAGCATTTGAGTGACCTTCGTTCGGGAACTCCTTGGTAAAAAAATTATGAGTCTGAGTGTGGAACATATTCTGGGAGAGCGCTACTTGTTGTGTCCTGTGTTCTTATCTCGGGTCAAACACAATAGTACGAGGTGATTTAAGTGATACACGTCAACCAGATTAACACAACAGTGTTCAAAACATCCCAACTCTGCTTTCCTTACGTTACTGTCATTCTTCTTACTGTAAAATAAGTTGAACGTGTGAGTGTTGTTATTGAATTTGAGATGGTGGTTTGAATGGCCTTAATATAGTTTGATAGCAACATTCACTACTCAAAAACAGATAATATATCGAGCAGTAATTTTTCTTCAAAATCGATAAATGAACTACAGAATTTTAATTGTTCTGGGAGAAAATTGTTAACACTAACAAATATTAGTTACGTTTCCCATTTAGAACGCGCGTTTTATATAATAATTTTGCTAGAATACTTGTTAAATAGTTTTGCAATTAAAAAATTATAACTTAATATCTAACAGCATTTTTGGACTAGCTGAATTAAATAAGACTTGATATTATGTATTCCGCTTAAACGAGTGTGAAAAGTCTTAAGAATATTTGTCTTGACTAATTCATTCGAACATAGATCTTGAACCCCGGAATTTCACGTGGATAAATAGTGACAGACAATGCCGTTGGCCGCTGGGTTTTCTCGAGTATCTCCCGTTACCCCGTGCTTATCATTCGGCGCTGCTCCATACTCACCTCATGTCACAATTCACCAGCGCTAAAGACCTCGATGTTAAGCGCTGACTTAAATTTGTCACTCATGAATCTTGATATGGGTGAAGTTATCATCATAAACAGTACTTTCAGACTTTTGTATCAAGTACTACAGACACAAAGGAGCACGTAACCTCCAAATGAAAGGTGTTGTGGTGCCGGGCTCAGTTTCACCAATTGGCACGGTCTAAACATCATTACGGCGGATGCCAGCAGGTTTAGAAAACTCCGATTATTGGTTTCACAAACCCTTTTGCCAAGTGGGAGTTGTGAGGAGGGGTCTGTCCCCCTCTGCCCCCTCCTTGGGGTCCAATTGCTCTCACGAGGTGGGTAGCACGTGAGAAAATCACGGTCGTGACGTGTCCGATGGCGATCGTGACACACACGCGCAGCTCTGTTCTCACCCCTACCCTCCCCACTTTTACCATCCTCAAGGTATGGCTGAGAATTAACTTCACGAAAAAATAATGCTTCGGAAGTGCCTGCTGCCATGGGTGTACAAAACTATCCAGAAGAAGTAACATGGAGACTGGAAAATCTAATACGCCTCAAAGTTGTTAACACACTAATACATTTATTACTTTATTCCTTATTGTGACATTAGTTTTGCTTAACGAATGAATACTGATAAAATTACTAAAAATCAATTTAACTTAAGAAAAATATTATACAGTAGTTTGTGAAGAAATTATTTTTAGCGTTCTCCTGACGAGTATAGCAAAACATTTACATTAGAGTTTTTACATAGTTTGCCAATATGAGACAGCCAGTTGGCTATTTACCACAGAAAGAATAATTTTAAAAGACAGAATATATTTAAGACATTTTAAGTTAATTCATTGTGAAATATAACATTTACTAATGTATTTTATTTTATGTTACTGAAAAGGGGTGATACATAAATCAATAATATTTGAATTGATTAAAAAGGTTTCCTTGAACCCAATAGACCAGAATCATAAAATGGATCTCCTAGAAAGCAACATTTTCCAAAGTTCTGACAGATAAATCCACCTGACGTATTTCTAGTGTATATTCAATGACACCAACATTTCGTACTTTTAATTGCGTCGCAAGAGATTGAGCCCAAGTGAATGCGTTGTTTTCGCAACACGTTTTCTCATTTAGCTGGCAAAATCTTTCATCCGCTGTTCTTTTTAGTTACATTATAACATCTTTCTCAATCCTGTAGGCTTTAAAATTTTCAGAATTGACTTTAAATACCACATACTCGTAAACTGCAAATTCTGAGTCTGTGTTTATTACTAAGTTTAAAATAAATAATAAATAAATTTGGTGCCGAAATAATTTAACTCTAGTAACCCAATGCATGATTAATTTCAATGAGCGTAATTATTTTGACTAAATAATTGAACTTTTGCAGATAACGTTTATTCAAATTTTTATGGGATCCGGTTTTTAATAGCGCGTTCTGTATGGAACATTGACGCAAATTACAACTCAATATCTCGAAAATTTAGACGACTATGGTGTCAAGAAGTATTATACTACTGTGTCAAGATGGTTTTTAAAAGTATTGATTGAACTGGCAGAATTTCACGTAACCAATGCAGACATGTGTATTAAGGCGGGCGTACTCAGATCTCAGTTATAAAATATGCCAAACATATTTACGTTTTTTAAATTCAACACAATTATTGCTGCGAAATATTTTGAAATGTACACTTAAAATGTTCATTTTATAAAATAAAACTTGTTTTACTTCTCACATCTACAGATAAGTTTCTAACAATATCTCATTTTAGCAGCTCCTCGTAGTTTTAAGATCTTAAAGAAAATATTTCTGAGGTAGTTCAACAATTATATCAAAAGTTCCGGCTAAATAACTAACCCAAACAAAAAACCCTTGCCGGTTTTGAAGAACGTAAAAAAATTAAGATAAATATGTCTAATTATAATTTTTATTGGCTGTATGAACTATTTGAGTATAAAAAAGTTATTTCATCACTTTGCACCCTATTTCATCTCCTTAGGTTTGCTCAAATATATATATATATATATATATATATATATATATATATATATATATATATATATATATATATATATATATACACACACACACATCGATTGTGAATCGAAAACATATTTTATCCTTTCTTTAACCTCTTTGGTGCCGAATTCGGTAATTTTTTTTAAATGTATTTCTATCATTTATAAAAGCATCGATCTAAAGCAAAGATAATTTCGATATCTCGACTGGTTCGATAGATATGGAGGAATAATCGAAAACACATTATACATATTTTAAACCCCTTAATTAAAGAATTTCGAAATGTTTTAGAGTCCTGTCACAAACATTTGTTTACGTTACCATTTGAAGTAAAAATCGCGACGATAGGCCTAGTCAATTGTGTTTCACTGATATAGAAGATTCATAAAAAAAAACATTTTGCCCCTTTTTACTGGTTGGAGGTCGAATTTGAAAAAAATCCTAGAACTGCTTTTTGGGTATTTACGTAAGCAACATTTTGAAGAGAATATCAACTCTCTGTCCCGAATAATTCTATAGATATTGATAGTTAATCATAAACATACTTAGGATCTTTTCATCCCCTTAAATATTCAATTTGGAAAAATCCTTAACTTGGCTAATATGCATTTTTATGTGTGTTCTATTAAAGTAAAAATCACGATGATAGGTCGACGGGTTCCAGCTCTATCGACGTTTCTTCGGAAACATATTTCACCCCTTTTCAACCCCTTAGATATTGAATTTCGAAAAATCCCTTCTTAGTGCTCGCCTACGACCTGAGGGGAAATCCCACAAAAAATTCCACGATTTTAGGTCCGGTGGTTTGGGTTGCAGTTCGATATATCAGTCAGTCAGCGCTCATATATGTATATATGTATGTACGTATATATATAAACACACATACACACATAGGTTGAGTCGGAAGAAAGGGTAATATTGTAGGACGTGATGTTACTGGTCTTTATGATCAAATAATTTTACGTGAACATGGGGTCATTGTGGGACTTTCGACGAGATAGTCTCGTTTGAATGAAAAACACAAGGAGATCGTAATACATTACGAATAACACATAGTTCTCTTTGCATTTTAATTCAAGTCAAGTTGGCAATGGGTTACCATGGAAACATGTTCGTAACAGCTTTTTTTACTATTTTGTGTACTGTGAACTTGAACGCTTTAGTTTAATAGTTGTTTCTAAAATTATTTTTAGATACGGACAGTGTGAACGGTCAGTTCAAGATGCCACACATATACACGGATGCAGAGTAGACATGCTGATTGTTTATGACTTCTGCAATTATAGTTCTATTGCAGCCGTAGACGAGTATCGCCACCGCTTTCCTAGGCGGAGAATACCTGACCGAAGAGTGTTTTCCAGAGTTTATAATACATTGCGGGAGAATGGTTCGCTTCCTTATAGTGCTCACGTGCGGTCGGTACGAGGACTTGACCGGCACGTGGATGGAAACGTGTGCAAAATCTTAACGAAGAAAACAATTCCCAGCGTCTACAAATGTGTGACTTGTTTTAAAACAAGCGTCATTTGGTGCCAGTAATACCCTTCACGGATAAGGCTATTGTGAAATCAAGCCACTGGACAAAAGAACGACACGACATGTAAAGATAAGTTGTGTCAATCCGGTTATTTCTGCTATGGGAAGATATGTTAAATAAACGTTTGCTGTAAATAAAATTTGAACTATTATTTTCGAAAAATACGTGATAAAAATACAAAACTAGTTAACATACAATTTTTCCGTTTATTACAATATCATTGTCACTGAACGAAAACATTAAAGCGAACAAAACAGTAAGATTAATTTTACAGGATATCAGTGTTTTTAATTCAAACGGGACTATCTCGACAACCATCACATCTTGACTCCATGTTCATACGAACTTTATTGATCACATTGACCAGTACTATCACATCCTAGAATATTGACCTTTTCTCCCCACTCATCATTAGAGGTACGTGAATTTCGCAAATACATTTCAGGTCAGGTTGAACGCCAAAAACGTATTCTTCATAATCACGTGTATGATTAGCTGGCGGCTGTCACGAAACGCATTTGACTACTGCAAGCCAGTAGTAAATAAGGAAATGATTCATAGAGCTATCGCTTGTAATGTTGTAAGCCAATGAATAATCGACTGTATCCAGAGCGTGTTCAGGACTGAGCAATCTAGGCTACTGCCTGATGAATCCGCGAAATTGACGTACCTCTACTTATCATATGTGTGTGGGTACTGATAGTACATTTTGTCCTGGCTGTATAACCTGATGTCGAGCAGTCGTTTCACCTTCTAGTCGCGGAAGACGGTTACAACCATGGCATTCATCACGTGACCAACTCTGCCTCAGGGAGAGCTGCTGTTTCCAATCCAGTGACGTTCCCTGGGGAACCAGGCCAGCCTTCAAACACCTCATCATCATAATCTAGGCTTTTCGCTGTCTTTACAGAGTTTCAAAAGGAGAGGTAAAAACCTCCAGCTTTCTGCATATTAATGCTCCTCTCAGACAGTGAATTTCAAAATAGAAAGTTGCTTGATTAATTTAAGCTCTAGGCTTTGCTCTTAAACTCATTATCTTTTGTGCTATTTAAGAAGAACTTTTCCACTGTGTTACGTCATAATTTTATAAATATTGAGAGCTAACGATGGTCACAAATTAATGTGTTTCTTAACATGAAGGAGAAATTTACTCCTTTCAGTTCTGCAAGAATATAGTAGCGCAATATTCCAAGTATTTTAATACACGTCTAGAAAAATACATGACAAATAATACAACGAATCTAGAAACGATACGTGTTTCACCAGTATACTTGTTACATTTCTTAATAAAGGTTTATTAATACCCTTTTCCTATAATATATATGATATTTTCAAAACATCTATCCAACAGTACAGTACAGTTATGAACCTAGAGATTTGAAGAAATTACAAATTAGTATTTGATAGTAAACCTTCTAACCGACGAAGTTGTGTTTGCATCTTTAAAATTTTGTTAAGCACGAACTCGCCTGCATAAACCAATACTTGGTTGTCTCTTTAAAATAATACTTACTTAAAACGATGAAAATGTATTCCTATACATGTGTTATTACTACTCGTTTCTCAAATGTCTGAAGCGTTACTTCTTTTATCGAGTACTATAATTTGTTATTGTATAATAAGATTTTACTTATCTTCACAAGATATTTTACGATATTGCAGTTAAATGTCTAAGGAGAATTTCTAACCGATGAGGTTGTAATTGAATCGTTTGAAATTATTTTAAGCGCGAACCCGCCTGCATAAACCCTTACATAATTTCAATCTAAAAACTATGAAAAGAATATTCCTATACATGTATTAAACTAGCCGGCCGGCTGCGGCATCGCCCGCGTGAAATTATGTAATGTAAACAGTAACTCTGGATAAAATATGTGATGAAGGCATTTAACAGCTAGCGTACTCAATATCTGTGAAATATAATTAACTGTCTTAGCACAGTGTAAAGAGCGCGCACAATATGCTCGTATGATGTCATAGTAATTCCCATCGCAAAGGCTTGCACGGGATAGGAACCCGTAACCCCACCCCTTACACACCACAAACTTTATACAATACCTGAGTGAATGTTAAAGGCATGCCGTGATAATTCTTTCGTATGTAGTATCTACAGTCCAAAGAGGTTATATTTATGAGTAGGTTGGCAAAAAGAAACGACCGTTGAATTATTTCTCCGTGATCATTTTCTTATTTCGGGAGACTGTAACATTTTACTGCTTTTCACCTACTTAATTTTCGAATTTCATAAAAACCTAAATTTGATTTGTAGATATTTACATAAGCTTCAATCTTATCAAACAATCATCTCGATATCTCAACGGGTATAAGCGGTACAGATGATTATTCGAAATCACGTTTTATTTTTTTAACAGCTTTCAATGAATTTCAAAAAATTCGGAAATTACTTTTTTTTATGTTTACGTAACATTTATTTTAAAGCTAAAACCATTTCAATATTTCCGCTGGTTTAGGGGATAAGTGGAATTAATTTAAAAACACGTTTTATTTTTTTTTTTTTTTAAGAGCTTTCAAGGACGAATTTCGAATAATTGTAAAAATACTTTTTAGATATTTACTTGAGCATCATTTTTAAAAACAAAATACCTCACTATCTGAAATGGTTTAGAAGAAATCACGGATTAGTGAAAAACACTTTTTACGGCTTTTCCCCCCCCCCCTTAATTTTCGAATTGCGCGAGATCGAAAAATTTTGCGAATATACATTTTTTTGGGCAATATTATGAAGTTAAAAAATGCAAGATAGCATTCCCGGTTGGTGAAATATCAAGGATTCATGAAAAACACATTTCACCTCTTTTCACCTCCTTAATTATCGAATTTCGAAAACTCCTTTCTTAGTGGGTGCCTACGGGGCAAGTGGAAGCTTCCCTATGGTTCTAGGTCCAGCGTTTTGGGCTGTGCGTTGACGAGTGAGTGAGTGAGTGAGTGAGTGAGTCAGGACACTTAATTTTATATATTAAGATTACTTGTATTTCACAAGTCAGAAACTTCTTTTACGACTCTTACACAATTTGTTGTTGTAAAGTAAAATAGTATTTATCTTCACTAGTGATTTTACAAGATAATGTATTTGAATTTAACGATAGTAATCTAACTTTGGTTGTTTGAAAATTGAAAGAGACATCTGTTAATTTTTTTCTTTAAATACACTTAGCTCGCTGATATTGTATTGCTGTTTGCCAGAACTTTACAAAATTTTAAATCGAAATTATATATACATATATATGACGTAATATGTACAAGACAAGCATATTTTATACAGAACAGTCAGTTATAAGAGTCGATTAACATTTAAGAGTTTAAAAATTCATTATATATGATTTATAAATACTGCAGCAATCGTTGTAAATATATAGTGACCTTTACATAAATAAATACTGCGTCAAGAATACATATGAGGGGCTTAGAACGATAGTGGCGTAAGTCGCGGAATGTAATTTTTACAAAAGCTATTAATTGCTTTTACATATAGTATACGTAGCCCGTTTTTTAGTACTTTAATTTTTATTTCAAAAATTGAGTATAATGTTGTAATAATTGTAACAGAATTTAAAAAAAAACATTTTTAATGCGAATGGAAAAAGATCATCTTAATGAAAGTGACTTACAACATTATAATTCTAAGCCCTTCATACATATGTATATATATATATATATATATATATATATATACACACACACACACACACACACACACACACACAGAAATTTTTTAAACAATCTTATCAAATGAGGCATGAGCTACAGTTCGAGTCGAATGTTCGAACAAGGTGGCTTCACATTTTCCAACTCGGCTTGTTTCTTCAGAAGTTTTCCCCTGCAAGGGGATCAGGGAACGGTTTTGTTCAGACACGTGACCTGTGACCTCGGGCTCAACATGCCCCCTGGGCGCCACCAGTGGGAGAATCTTTTTATCTATGTGGCACTCCGGCGCCGTTTATGGCGTTTTAAACGCGAGCCCCGCTGTCGTTATCTTAAATCAAGCGGCGAGCCGCCATGTATCTCGCCGGCCACCGAGGACACATTGAGCTCCCGGTAAAAGATTCCATCAGTTTTATCGCTGGCGGTTGGGACCTTCAGGGGGTTGGCGACCGGCGCCCAGGGGGTGGCTCAGGGGTGGAGGAGGGGAAGTGATCGGTGGCTACTGCCAGGTGGGGTGTGGCCGACCTCTCCATGTACAGCCATGCATGCTACACAGTTCCCGGCTTCTCCATCACATATACACACTTTACACAGTATTTCCTCAGTGTGGCCCCGCATTCAACTACGGTTTATGTTCTTATATTTAGTGGATATGTATAAACAAATTACGTTAATCTCGTCCCCAACATCCACCTCCAAATTATTAGCAGCACAATTCAGGACAATCTATGTTATCGGTAATATTATTGACACTGTACTTCTGAAAGGAATACATTGCACTGAAATATGTACTAAAATAAATATAGAAGTATTAGATATTATTATTTATCGCGGGAAAACTTGACTCTTTGCTGGGTTTCAAAGCACGTTTAGCCTGTCAAATGATTACTGGCTTTCCTTTGTACGTAAGAATGTTACCCTAATTCACTAAGCCAATAAGAATCCCGCTATTGGAATATTTGATACCAGTTATTGGTCTGCAGAGAGCTATGTTGTGCCAGACGTATTTCACCCAGTTATACATGTTGCAAGAAACTGCAGCGTTTTCAAGAGGATGATGGAACATAATATTTTCGCGGCATACCGTCTATCATCGCTAAGAATTATTTAAGATCCTGAAAAGATAACACTCTTGTCATCATGTTAAATGCACACTATTACTAGATACACTGGGAAATCGTGGGAAATTTTGAGTGTTTGCTGGTATCCAGCGTGTAGTGTTTAGTGATGTGTATAACACTAAAGGCTTTGTATGGCTATTGTTTATTTTTCATTTGAAGCACTGTATCTCTTTTCAACATGCCCAGGGGGCAGCGGTGGTCGAGGGGTCAAATCATTCGCCTCCCACCAATGCGACCCGGGTTCGATTCCCGGCGGGGTTGGTCCTCGAATTTTCGCGTGTGGGAATCGTGCCAGACGATGCCGCTGCTCCGGTTTACTCGGGGATCTCCCGTTTCCCCGCCCATTCATTCCGGCGCTGCTCCATGCTCACATCATGTCACCCCCCACTCATTCAACATGCCCAGTTAGGCTCAGCTTTAACACAGAAGAAGTATGATTCGTTCTAAACGTCGTAATATCTGTCTGGAAAACTACTGTATTTTGTTTCGTCTCATCGTTGTGTCGTTTGTTTTTTCTGTTTGTGCCTGATATCTGTTTTGTTTTATCTCGTCTCTTCGTTGAGTCGTTTTGTTATTTTTCTGTTCGTGTCTTATTTCTACTGTGTTTTTGTTTTGTCTCATCATTGTGTCGCAAATTACTTGGTTTCTTGATTTTCCTATTATTAATTTTATTAATTCCAATTTTTATCTGTTTGCTCCTTGTTTAATTTGAGCCGATTCCATTTTGGAATTTCATGTTGTGTATGTATACCTTTGACTCAAGCATACTCTACTTATTTAATGGTTATCTATTATTTGTTTAGTTTTCTTTGACAGTAATTCATTTCGCAATGGAGTATGTCCTACAAACTAAATCCAGTCGTCCCAAAGTTGTTCGTTCGTGTCACAAAATGCATCAGCCAATAATACTGTTATAAGGATACTACAGTTGATTAGCGACTAATTTGTCTTCAACTCCTTCGCGATATTCTAGCGTCTTTAATTATTACTGACGTCCTGGCAACAAGAATATTTGTAACAGTATACAAAATATTATGTTGTTATTAAATAAATATGTTTAGATACACATTGATATACAGGCAATTTCGAAATGTTTAAATATTCGCATGTTGAACAGCTGTTTTGTACAGAAAACCACTCACTATCTGAGTGTTGATTTAATATTAATTCTTTAATATTTGCATGTCTTTGATTTAAACATAGCATGCAACATAACATCTAACAACCGATAAGAGTCAATTTAACGAATGTTAACAAAATATATTTCACGCTTTTCTTATAGAAGAGTTTTGTTGAGTAATAAAATTTTACGTGGTGGAACCAAATAATTACTGAATAGTACTAAATTAAATAGTTCGTTGAAGAAACCAAATAACTTTGCTATTCTTATTCATAATTTACGCCAAATGCGTTATATTTGTGTGTGCACAGCAAAATATTTATTTGATTGTATAAATAACTTAATTTGGAATCATATAAAGAAATAAAGATATATCACCGAATATCGAGACAGTAACCATCTCGACTGATGATCATACATGAATATTGTCAGACTGAAGTGTATTGTAACTGAATTATAATATTTATATAGCGGATATTTTATGTCAAATACGCGACATTTGCGTATTCATTTTTCGTTTTCTGTAGAAAATGTTGTATAAAGATTGTACATGACTGGAGAATCATTGAAGGCACTTAAGAATATTGTATTAAGGTATGGTTACAAATCACGTTGCGCAAAAAAAAATATTTTATTGGACCAACCGAATGTGTTTCCAACCAAGCTGTTACATTTACGCCAACCAAATATTTGATTGTAACCCGTAGGTATTTTTTCAGCTGTCCAATCATTTTGTTTGGTCAAAATATTCAATGTGTAGCATTTCGCGATTTTTTTCACGCAACAAAATATTTTGTGTGATCATTTTCTTGTTTACTGGACAGTATTCACAATAATATTTGCAAAATTGTCTTCAACGTATAACTCGCATGGTAGGGATTTTTATTTTAATATCAACTACTCACTAAGTTTGCTTATGTTAAAATAACAAGCAATTTTAAATGTAACAATTAATATAAATGTTTCATGACCAATGGCACTGGTATCACTAACAAGACTTATTTAATAATGTTACTACAAATGAAAAATTGGCAATTGTTCTTGTAAGAATTTTTTAAAAGTAAAATGACATTTTTTTCTATATTGAAGTCGTGTTGTTCCTGTTCCTCCGGCCAGTGACTCGAGAGATTGAATTGTATCCAAAGAATTTTTTCTGCGTCGTTGAACTGTTCAGATCCTACCTTTCCTCTTCTGCCAGACCACAAAAGCTTATCTCATCGTTTAATTCGAAATGGTTGGACACTTCGTTTCTTCGGTACTGATCGAGACAAATACGAAGCAACAAGGGGCTATGTACAGCCTTCCATCAGAAACTGCACTAGTCTTCATCGTACAACTATAAGGAATTTCGTAACACACTTATATTACTAGAAATTGTGACAAGCAACATAAAAATCCGGAAATATTTAAAACTAACAAGTCTCTCTCGTTTTATTTTTCAGCACAGACGGAATTCGCTCATTCAGATTAGAAACAAAATCCTTTGAATCCTACTTTTCTTTTCCTAACGATAACCATCATACACCGTTGTGTTAAGCATTCTATTCTAGGTCAAAACAAAACAGTTATTAATCTATCCCCGAATTTCGGAAATTCAGTTCTTAAACCATACTGAAAATTTTACGTAGCCTACTTTCTCAGACGCGTACTTGAGGGTTGCAGTTGTCAATTAATTTTTCTAAATAATAGTATGGATACACTGTGGCTAGAAGATTAGAATTAACAAAATGTGTGTATAGTACACATAACGGCATTGGTGATCTGGCAATAACAATATTTCATACTATCGAGTTAAGGCGGTCTGGATTAATTTTTGCAGTTACAATACCGACTTTTTTTTATCGTAGCAGAGATAGCTAACGGATTTTTACTTTTTAACTGACTGTTCTTAAGCATATATTAGAAAGCCGAAGTCGGAGAAATATTAAACCAGAGTGATACCATACGGTGCCTGTTGTTATATTATATAAATTCATTTACGTACAGTTACATGTTAATTGTATTAAAAATATAAGGTAACAATATGTCCGTATGTGTAAAAATATGAAAAGTTGTTGCATTCCTTAGCACACATATTTCCTGATGTAAAGAGGAATAATTAATCATACTATTCCATTAAATGTGTGTTTATTTAAGTTACATCATTGGATCATTTATATTATCTAACATAAGGTTCTACGAAAGAAGCGCTAAGGACACTGTCTTAACCGCTTTCTAAAATTACTCTCTCTCTCTCTCTCTGTTATGTTCGTATAGATTTAGGATTTATCTTGCGTACACAGTGAACCTTCTTTTTTACTTTTGCAGAGAAAAAGTTATTTGGCAGCAAGTTTCCAAGAAAGTTTTTTTTTATTTCACAAATATTTTAAATATTACAGGAGATTCCTTAATTAAAAAAAAAACACAAAAAGGAGCTGTATGAGTAAATTTTGTCACATAGGCCTACGTTTGATAAACAAGTTTAAATTAAATTTAGATTACCTCACCTTAAGTAACGTTAATATGGTTCAATAATTTATCAATCTTTCGGTACACCTTAAATACACAGGACGTTTTTATCTTCATTTTATATCATTTTTGTCATGAAAACTATACTTCTGTCTACACGTGGTTCTGTGGTGAGGCCAACTTGTAGCTGGAAGTGAGTGTACACGGCGACGCGACTTGTGCCCATGTCGGATTCGTTGTCTTGTCTTTGTCTTGTCGCCTTCATCTGTGATTGCGTGTCCAATTGGGCAGCTCTCGGACGTGTCCCACTGTCGAACTGTCCAGTAGCGAAGAAGAACTGGACCACCTGGAAGCTGGATCCAACTGTCCTGAAGTCGTGGCAAGTCCAACGTTCCGTGGTCATTCGTGCGGATAAATGAGGTACACTCGAGATAAAACATGAATTGTTCTTGAACACCTGTACCGTAGTTAGGAGTCAGTAGTACGATGAAAACTATAAGAACACGACAAAAATTTTAAAATTATTTTAATTGCACATTTTACTAACAGTTTAACGTTTAGGTTACCAATAGGTAGGGACTGAAAAATTACGCGAATTCAATGACCTGCAGGCTGGAATCCATTGTACTATGCATACTCAAGCCCCGACTATTAGTCAACTAGCTGCTGCTCAGTGGAACAGCAGACAATGAACGAATATACAGGGCTTGAGTGCATAGTATAATGGATTCTGGCGTACAGGTGATTGAATTCGCGACATTTTCCAGTCCCTGCCAATAAGTTCAGGAAGTTAATCTCATACCGTTGGTTGTGGGTTTGTACGTAGTGCATAAAATGTTGTAAATACTTGTGAACCGCTTATCGTAGAGCTAATATCATGACGAAAAAAAAAAATTGGAAACCCTAATTGATATACAACATAAAGTAATAACTAGTAATAGCGCAAGTCTTGGTAAAAAAAAAGAAAGTATAAAAACTTAAGTTTTTTGTACTAAATTTAAACTTCAATTTTACCACATTATAAATGAGATATAATATTGATTTTCCGATCAAAACTATAAGAAGGTTGTAATACTGCAATATGTGTTATTTAACCAATACGCTGAAAAGTCGGTATAGGGTCCATATTACAATTTTTTTGTAACGTATAACGTAATCAGAAATGATCTATACGTTAACATTAATGGGGGTGTGGGTATCTAGCGTATAGATCAACACTAGCATTAGCTTTGCACATGTAATGAGTGTAAATAGAACGTATGAAATTAGACAAGAGACGAAACATTACCGCTTCCACAACATTTAATTTTATAATGTTTAATTAAAATCTCAAAGTGTAGTTATTAAGAAAATGAAAAGTTAAATTTGAGTATAGTCCACAATCTACATCTAAACTACTGGGAACCTCTTCTAGCCTCGATCTACGTAATCTGATAGTAGACATTACCGTAGATTTTCTTCTTATTGCACAAAACCATGAGTAGACGACGGAATGTTAGTTGATCGTCCTTCCCGTCCTGGTGGAGATACCAGCTGAAGTCGTACTACGAAGACCCTTCCTTCGGTAATGGCGGCTTTGGAATTCCTCGTAATGACCGTACGGCAGTACCACGGCTC
>PNEQ01125432.1:0-19814 GCA_003012365.1 Medauroidea extradentata | reverse complement strand
TTTCATCCCTTAATATCAAATGGTTCCCGTCAAATTCAATAAAAACCATACTTGCAACCCCATCTTCACAGGGGTTTCCTGCCCTTAGGAGTGGTTTCCAGGCATTCGTTGCCAGACATTTTCTAACTGTTATTTTGCAAGGAACATCCTGTCACAGTTTGTCGCAGAGCTGATGACTCACCCTGTATATAAATAAAAATATAATACATACGCAATAAATGCTCGACACTCTATTATAATAAACCACCAAACATTGTTTTTATATTACACATAATGTTTACTTTGTAATGTTGTCGGTGCATGATGCCCTTCAAATTAGTGGCCCTAGCCGCCCTATTCTGTGTCCACCCCCTGCGAGTAAGCAGAAGGAAGACTGTGTGCCTCCGACCTACGTCAGCTGTGACGTCGTTCCTTCGTGATTGGGCATTGGACGTCACGTGGGCTGCCTCTCGTCTAGAACCTTCCCATTTTATATTTTTTCGTGGTTGGCAATACTGCTTTTGAAGATAGCGCCACCACCGTATAGAGGGCGTTTGGTGCGCCGAAATTTACGTCATGATTACACGGATTGGACGGAAAATTGTGAGGGTAAGAGACGTTTTCTGACTATAAAAAGCGTCCCCAGGAATCGCAAAACACTCGGACACTCAGACACTTGGAGATGTGGATTCCTGAGACGTCGCTATGCCAGTTTCTGGACAAATTAAGTTAAAACTTAAAATTGAGAGATTGTTATGTAGTATTGTAACATTGCTCTGTATATGGTAGATGTATTGGTTGAAACTAGATGTATTATGGACACTCTTTTTGAAATTAATGCTGTAGAAATTACTGCAAGTATAGTTGTGGTAGGAGAACTTATTTTTGTGGTAATATTCAAGGTATCAGAATTTAAGTCTCAAATTAGTCTATTTTTCAAGTGGCTAACCTCAGTATTGTATGTAACGTTTTACTTAGTTTTCACTTGGTTAGTAAACTATTTGTGTGTAGCCATTTTTGTAAATGTATTTCCTATCATGGGTGTTACGGTTTTTTTTTTATTCAAGTAAAAATGTATTGTAAGATTTTCTTAATAAATATGTCGAATTCAACACAGGATTTTTCGTAGTTAATGATGACTAAAGCTGTCCTCAAATTTGTTATATTTCTGTTCCCTCTTTGTAATGCAGCTAGTTCACATTCCATTAGACTTATCCAAAGGGGTGCCTATCTTAATCGAAAGTGGAAACGGTGGTGACAGACTTTCGCTCGCTATCCTTGGTGGTGTCCTGAGATAAAAATGGTTTCCTCAGGTACCACTAGGGGGCGTTGCTGTAGTACCACAAAATGTGGACTGATATATCTCACTGTCATTTCCCAAATTATGTCTGCCTAATGAATATTAAACGTTCGTTCTCATCAGGTAGCTGTCTCTCTCTCTCTCTCTCTCTCTCTCTCTCTCTTTCTCTCTGTCTTTCTCTCTGTCTCTCTCCAGCACTTACGCCATTACATCAATCTTCTCGTCAAATTCGTATACGTCCCCAGAGTAAAGTTCCAGGTAATTTCTTCTAGCTGTCATTTTAAATTGAAAAATTCATTCTGGGCTAAATTTAAATACACTTCTAACAAAGAATGTAATATTTTAAATGCCAAACACAAGTTACATAAAATTCTCATGATATTCTTACTAAATACTTTGTTCGAACATTATCTCCTGCTGATTCCTACGCATTTATCGCATGACTAAATTATCTTAGATAAACAAAAACATACAAAAAGGTAGGCCATTGAAGGTCCTATAATCACTATGAAAAGACAATATAGGCTGACATTACGGCGTGTCGCCTGTAGGTAAGTTCAGCGTCCGTAACGCTTAGAGGCGATGTTGTACCTGGTGTACATTGAAGTGCCGCCCTTATATCTACCGTTCTCTGGCTCTCAGGTGCCGATTGATAGCCTGTTCACGGTAAAGTAAGCACAATTTAATGCCACGCTAACATTTTGTTTCCAGACATTTTTTTCGCTACTTGTAAAATTAATTTAATTTCATTAAATGATTCGACAAACGCTGTGTATACCGTAAGTTCAGTTGAAGTTGTCAGAAAAAATTAATGACTGGAGGCATAAGACATCTCAAGAAAGTAGTAATTATTTAAAACCAAAAACAGGAACATCAAATGACTGACCTGATATTATACAACATGCTTCAATACAGAATAGGCATTGAAGATTGAGCTAAATATTTCATAATGTCGTGGCCATCTGCGCCCAAACTGACGCTATGCCTCGTCGCCTGGCCCTGCAATAAAATATAAGATGTATATACTTTGTACAAAGGGCAATAAAAGTGTTCACTTTATTATTGATGGCTTATAAAAGACACCAGCAAGGCGATCACATTAACGACGAGTAGTTCCGTAAACTCAGACTACGGTAGGCATTTCCGTTGAATAACAGAACGCCTAACGCCTATACGTTCTTAAAAACACCTTGAGTTTACAAAGTTTACCAGAACGAGGCTGGGTACACTAAAAATGAAATTGTCTTTTGACATAACTAGATTATAACTGTAATTTTAAAATACTATCAGGCTGGTACTGCGAGATGAATGTCTCGAATATTTGAAGTTGTAGCAAATATTCCACGTAGGCCCTACTCCATGTACAAGAAGCAATGAAATCAATGTTTACGAACAGTGTGGTCGATATGAAACCAAATCAACTCTAGAAGTTTGTCACAATTTACATAAAATTTTTGTACTTTCGCGATTTGTTTTTCTTGGAAAATGGTAGCCAATAATATTTCACTGACACTACAAACAATCGTCAAATTTACAAGGAAATATTTGGAAGTACGTAACAAAACCGTTCGTAAATTGACAAAAATAAAAAAGGCTGAAATAATGTTTAAATATATCTAAATATTATTGCTTCGTTTGCAAAGAAATTGTTTTCATATAATTTGTCATTCTTTATCTTAATACCTGTGATGTATAACGAAGACTGCCCAATAATATCATATCTAACCAAAGCGAAGATAGGTTAGGTGCATTCAACCGTGAAGTTGATTGTATGAGGCGAAACTAGCGTGTGGAATTTGAATCAACCAAATATTTACTCGCCACACACGTTTAGTTCTCTTAACAAGAAGGTTTAGTCCATTTAAATGTACATTTTGTTAGAACAACAAAAGCAACATTTGACATATTTCTTGCTAAAACAACAAAGACTTTGTTGGATCAAATACATACCTGTTTCGCCATATACGATCGTATACATGGTTGACTGGAACAAACATTTTTCCCCGTGTGCACATTCAATGTCAGTCAAAATGTATAATCCCCAATATTAAGCGTTATAAAGGTTCACACAACGCACGCAAAGTTATTCTCTTACAACACACTTTTTACTCGAAACAATTAAGTGCGGAAGCCTTCATCCAGTTTTTTGTTTGTCTCTCACCATGTCGTACATAGTCGGGCAGGGCATCAAAGTGGACTATAAATCATATTGTGGCTTGTAATTTATTTTAGCTAACACCCGCGAACATTTTAACACTTTGAGATGTCTGGCTCGGGACAATAGTTTATTACAGCTCGCACCAAAGAGATACAATTTAGGGGCTGTACAGGGGCAACATGTGGACGAAATGATCTGCGTTCATCTCGTGGTTGAAGGTTGTAGCATCAGGAAACTCACTCCACCTTCCAGCTACCCCCCCCTCCCCTTCCATCAAGAACCCCGCCCAGCCCCCCAGGGATTCAAGGAATTATAACTGCTGCAGCGAAATTTGGTTTTCCACTTTTAACTTATCTCTATCGTCATTCTTCAGGCCGAAATAAATGCTCTATTAATTGAATCCCGTGCGACATTTATAATTACGTAGGCAGTAATTATTTCAGCCCCTCGTTCTTCTGCCTCAATATTTACCCTTCCCATCCGCCATTCAAATCTACCCTTTCAGTTAATCACACGGCCTCTGTTTTAGATAACACCCTTTGATCTGCGCCGGCCCTTAACTTTTTTAATCAACTTTTCCATTAGTGCTACCCTTGTAAAATTTGTTCTTCTATAGTTTATTTAATTTATTTAGCTCAAATCGTTTTTTTTTGTTCTTTAGCTTTTTCCCGTCCCTTGCGTTATCAGATAGGACAGTATCCGCATCAAATTAGGGAAGAGCGAGAAAAAGCTACCAATCGAAATATTTTATTAATGAATTTAGGTTGCTAAGAATTTGAGAAGATTTCTTTAATCATTATTATCAGAAATCTAGATTAGTTGAAACATAGTAAACGACAATCTTAACCCGATTACGGGAATCGCCCCTTTTATTTTGTTGTAAACAACTGCACAGGACGGAAAAAATCACAGTGTGATTTAATCAAAATCTCTTGACTTCGAAAATGTCGCCAACATTTGACGTAACATCGTTGCATCATTTTCTTCAAGACGTTATAGGCAGACTAGTACGTTAAGAGGGTGTAGTGACTAAATAAATGCTAAATACAATAACTGAAAATTACTGTTTTCTCCAAGTCAATTTAAGAACAAAAAGGAATTCTAATAAGTTGTCAAAATTTTGAACGT
Source organism: Medauroidea extradentata (assembly GCA_003012365.1). Taxonomy (NCBI): domain Eukaryota; kingdom Metazoa; phylum Arthropoda; class Insecta; order Phasmatodea; family Phasmatidae; genus Medauroidea; species Medauroidea extradentata. Next base: position 15,249 of record PNEQ01125432.1, on the reverse strand, counting down.
AGGTGTGTGTGTGTGTGTGCGCTATATATATATATATATATACATATATATATATATATATATATATATATATATATATATATATATATATATATATATATATATATATATATATATATATAGAGCAGGAGTGCCGAATTTATATAACAGAATCCCTGACACCTAAATTTCGTATATGTGATTCCTTCGTAATAAATGACGCTAAACAAATGTATCGATCGCTCTGACTAAAGGTTTGCTCATATGTTGGTAAACTTGTCACTTAGGGTTTCAGTGTAATTACTTTTACGTTATATATTGCGTCCTGTAAACACCATGCTGTCTTCTTTCTACTCTTTTCGCAATAATTATTTCTTAAACTAAACGAGAACAGATACCAAAAATCTAGGTTTTTCCTTATTTTAGCCATTTTTACCACGCAGTAAATACAAAGGTTTTAGTTAATTATGTAAGTAACAAAAATTATGTTAACTAACTTATTAATCGAAACCTTGTAATTTTTCGTCTTGAAAAATTTAGCCATGGTGTCAAAAACCATTCTAAACAAAACTGCCAAACAGATCTGCGATGCCAATTTCGTTTAAACTTAAAACAATTACTATCGCAAAACTCGGTGTAAACGGGAGAACACTGCCTTATATGTTCAGAGAACCGAGGAAACTGGACCAACAGCGTGGAAACGGCGGTATCTTCTTCGTGAGGTTCAGAACACAGATATACAGCGTGTCTGTGATCTACAACACTACCGTCCTGCGGCTACTACGTGGCCCCCCTCCCTCCTCCTCGTACCATGCCAGACATTCACCTCCTGGCCGGTAGTTTACTTCGGACGAGGCCTCCCGAACCGACTATAAAGTCGGTGGCTGACGACAATAGTTTGTAAACTGCTTGATGCCGGCTGCACGGACTTGCAGTAAAACACTGCCGGAATGTTAGGACTCCTCTCTGTCTGTCTTCCCCGCGGCTGCATTCCGCCACCGAAGATTGTCTGAGGAACCACGCGGGCCAATTAGGCGGTTGTACAGAAGGTTCGGCGGCCACTCAAACCGCGGGAAGATTTCATTAGTCGAGACAAGCTCCTCTCGTCTTCCTCTGCCGCGCCGCCTCTGGACAGCGAGCTACTTTCTTCACCCGCGGTTTCATCTTCCCGCGGCAATTCTTCTGAGCGAGGAATTGTCAGCGCGCGAACTTGCTCGTAGCAGCTTGTCTAAATTGTCTTCTACCACGCGAAACTAATACACTTGTTTCCAATGTATCTGTCTATTAAAAACAAACTTTAAAATATATTTCTATGTTTTTAAATATATAACACGCCTATTATAAACTTGTTTCAGAGCCCCTTAATACGGTGTAAAACATATTTTACTTTCAAAATGTCTGTAGCTAGAAAAAAACCAGAAAACATTGCTCGTATGGCTTACCTATTTGATTGCCCCAGCTGATAAGATTGTGAAGATCAATGACTTCTCTTACGGGCACTGATGCATGGAAAACAGGAAGAGTTAGATTGCACATGATGCAATGTAGAGTGGTCAGTGTTGTTACATGTCCTGACAACAATACTGGTGGCTGCAACTACATTTGTAAGTCGTCTGTGAGAACTTGATACCTCAAGATATTACTAGTGACTACATCCTTACTAATCATAAAAAGAACCACATTATTTTCTCACGTAGTTGCCGTAAAAATATATCCTAATGGGCTTAAATTTAAAAAAATTAAAATTTCAAAACACACACTATGCAAGTTAAAATATGTTCATAAATTAAACGTGTTTTATATCACAACTTTAACAATTAAACATAAAACATGCATCAATCTCCTTTAGGCTATAAACCTATGTTTCGTCCGTTTTCACGATAATTAGTTTTTAAGACTAAACAAAAGCAGGTACGAAACATCTCTCTGGCAATTGGTTTCCACAATGTCGGATATTTTCCCTAGACTGGAAATACAATACTTTTAGCTAACTATATAATTAACAAAAAATTTTTTAAATTGATTTATTAGTCGAAATCGTATAACTATTATATTGAAAAAAAAAATTCTATCAGACAAAATCATTTTAAAACACTTGTGTGGTATCCGCACTAGTTTAAGATTTAAATAATAATAATAATAACAAAACCAATATAAACATATCATCACGTGTTGAATGACGTCAGCCGCGCGAACACGAATGTTTGTACATACACATACAGTTCCTTGAGTTGACGTGAGCGGAGGCTGTTATTAGTTGATATTACAACTACAACCGTCACAATATAGGATCTCTCAACCACCTCGGTGTAGTTGCTGCATCAGTATCACTATAGCATGTCCTACAGCACTATGTAAGTGGCGTGCCTATACCATCGCAGGGTTGAGGAAACTCTGGTGCGAGGGGGGATAGGGCACAGATGCTCCGCCTACACGTCGCGCTAACACGTTGCTCCTCCTTTGTGAACAATAGCAGGTAGCGCACGACCGCCGAAGATATAAAAAAACTATTTATAACAAAAAGGGTAAATCATTTTGATGTATTCATATTATTGTATTAGGAAGCAAAATTTACAGTACATATAACTCAAATCTATAACTGTTGCAAACAATCACAGCCAACCCTTTCCATTTGTTTAAAGCCGTGCCAAGGACAAAGGTTACAGACAATCAGTACAGTAACATATCTGATACCACATCATGACTGATATAAAAACTGTAACTTAATTATACCATCCCAGAACATACATGTGTAACACAGATTTGCGAGCAGATATGGGTCACCACCCTGAATTGCGACCCTCTGTGTTCATCCATTCACTGACAGATCCCCGTACATACTTTATTAGTGCAAATTACTTCAGAAACATTTAGTAAATAATAAAATTGTGTTGTGTTATTTCTGCCAAAGTTTATTGTACTTTTAAACACATTACCGAAATTGTAATTAGAGTAAATATACAAAAATCTGAAGATTGTGTTAATAAATTCTCAATTAACTTACATGTTGATTCCATCAGTCTCCTTAAATTCAGTTTATTATCTTGGCATTCAGTAGAAAATATATAAAGTGTTATTAATCTGAGGATACAAGACTGTTATGCAACAACTGTATTTGTAAGCGAGAATTGATTCCAGTTCACTTTACAGTTTCAGTAGTTGGATGTGAATTTAATCGTGTGGAATCATGCAAGTGTGTGTTGATAGTGAAGTAACAGAACCCTGATAGCTGACAACCTGAATGTGTAAAATGTAAACTGAAGCAAAATTGCTGTCTAAAATGTTTGGGAGGAATTATAATTTCGGATACGAAATAAAATACATGTACCATACACTTATATAAGTACTGATAATTTTGCAATAAACCTTTAACATATTTACCTAAATTTCCACCTACTTTTTTCTCCAAAAATTCATCTGATGTTTTTTTAAAATAACGTTCTTATAATTAACGTCAAATAAGCAGTTACGGTACCGGTGTATTTTAGTTTGCATCAGCACTTATGAACCTTTGTCTTGTACTTGTCGCGGGACTTCACAATTGATTTATTAACACTAAAGATAAAGGTTTCTTTCAACTGATTATATATATGTGTGTGTGTGTGTGTGTGTGTTATTGGTTAGTGATGAATATTATAATCTACCTTATAAGTGATGATGATGATGTCTTTCATAGCTGTATTTTTATATGTATTACATATTTGATATGTATCCAACTTGGAGTGGGGTTAGCGCTAAATATTGCGGTGGCTTTGAGAGCTTGAGACGGCGGTATGAGTATGGATCAATTACAGAATGCGACAGTGGCGTAAACATGAGTACGCCAATAAATCTCGCCGGCAAATGACAACGTCCGCTACTTTATGAAAGCTAGAAAATTTTCATTACTCTAAATATAGCCACAATTTATGCCTATAAAACAAAGGCTCTTAAAATAATATATATATATATATATATATATATAAACAATTAAAAATTTGCAAAAATAGATAGTACGCCTATAATTATTAAATGTATTTCTCGTAACTTGACTGGTAGATGTTTGCAGTATGATGCATATTGTACGAGGCAGTTGATTACCCGTGTACCAGAGTATCGTCCCAGAACAATAGCATCAGATGAGGCTCTACAATTGGTAAGGGGGATGAGGAGGGCAACAGAAAGAGAGGGATGTGAGAAAAAGGAAATCCCCGAGAAAACTCGCCAGTCAAGGATATCGTCCGGTACGATTCCCACATGCGAAGGTCCGGGGACTAACCTCGCCGGAAATCCAACCCGGATGGTCTTTGTGGGAGGCGAGTATTCTATCCACTGCGCAAACCACAGACTCATTCTTGTAATGCGAACGAATTATTAAACAAACTATACTGGATAAATACTATCGCGCGTTATTCGTGACCAGGAATATGTACCTTGGTTTAAGGGGTTAAAATAAAATGCAACAGGATATTGCCAAAAAAAAAACGTTGTCAAATATCAGTACGCAACTTAGGATGTAAACGAAATCCGGAGCAATAACTTTCAAAAATTATATAGACCATGTTTAGCAGGTGCGCCGTCCCTGTGAAACGAAGCGTTAAAAACATGTACAGCGACTTCAAGGTAAAGAACAGGTCTACCAACATTCGCGCCGGCTCGCAGATAACTGGAGTGAAGAGATATTTGGAGATAGTTGAAGATCATACAAAGTACATACATAGCTCTGCTGCTTAGCGCCAGAAGCATTATACTATTTGTAATATTTTAAAGTCGATCCCTACGGCAATACATAAAACTGCTGAGTGGGTGGGTAGGCGGTAAAATTGCCCGCAACATTTCTGTCGTCAGCTTTGCTGTTCCTCAGAGTTTACTAGAGAAGCCAGTTCATGTTAAAAATATTTTTGTCGGTTTCGATCATAACACGTGTACAAGCTTATTGTTAAGTTGAATTGATTGCATGTTCATAATTTAAAAAAAATTCCAGCGTTGCTATAGGCTTGCATCTGGTTTCTTGTTACTCATTTTACTGAATGTAAACCGGCAAAGACAGGTTCTCTAAATTACTTAAATATTTATGTTAGTTGTTTTAAAGTTTCGAAAAATTTATTTAATTTTACCAAGCCAAAAACATTAAGTTGAGATGCAGACGCATCATTATAAAATAGTGACGTTGGAAAAAAAATGTTAACAACTAAAAATTCCACGAGGCAGTTAACGCCTGTTCCAACCGAACGACTTCTTCTCAAATGACGCAAGCGTCTTTATTACCAGATACCATGCTTGTAGGCAGTCGCTAACGAGGTGGAATTTCGGTGCGAAAGTTTATGGTACTATTTCTGAGCTTCGCGAAATAAGATGTAATCATAATTTAAATCTCATCCTTCAACATTTCTGAGCCTCTTACTTGTTTTTTTTTAACAACGAGGGGTAGTAATGGTTTCAGTACGTTAGGCAGATCAGAACCCAGTAAAAACTGTAAATATTTTGTAAACATCACACCGCAATTAATGGCGTAACTACTAACACACCGCCTTGAGAAGACCTGCATTCATGTCTCAGTGCAGCAGTACATGTGAGGAATTAGAAATATTTTCTTAATTTTTGGGCCATTTAAATTTTTTTTAAGTTCATTTTACACTACAAATTGTTCGGAAATATTCTCTAATTTTGTTAGGGAAACATAATTTTCGTAATTTATTTTGTGTGCAATTATTATACAATGCAGCAGAAATATCGCACGCAAGCTATTAAAAAAAAATAATTATCTCGGAAGAAGTATAGTTTTGGTAGGAAACACACGATCGGCTGGACAATTTATGTAATATTTCACCACGTTGGCCTTTAAGAAACGTTTCCTACCCAAAACAAGTTTCAAGTTTTCATTTCACCTCTACGGATATTTTTATGCGAATGTTTCCGCGGCGAGTACAAATATGGCGTGTTTAGTTGTAGTCGAGGACTACTGCAAGCAAGTCTGCAGAGGTGCTGGGAAACAGGTCCACATCTGGCCGGACACAATAACCGCAGTTTTGCACGGTGCATAGCTCGCCTCGCTGGCTCGGGGATGTTTTGCACTAGGTGTGGTGTGGTAGGCAGGGGGTAGAGAGGGGTAGGGGAGGTCGCTGGAAGGGTGAGAACACAGACCGGAGAAGAGTGTCGACAATGACTGAGGGCACAATGGAGGGCAGGAGACGTCCTCATTGTGGGTGGCGTCCGTTTACCGCGCGCTGAAAGGGTTGAGGGAAGTGGCGGCCATGCGTCAAATGCTCCAGTCTCCCAGCGAGGAAAGTGTAAAGGATGCGGAGATGTGTTGAAAGGGAAGGACCTGAATGTGTCCCACGCACACACCGAGGCAAACATGTCTCCCAGCTGGGCGTGATGGCAACTGTGGTCGTCCTCACAGCAGTTCTAAACAAATCTCCTTAGTATGGCTTGTCCGGGGGGGTGGGGCGGGGGGGGGGGGCATCTGCGTCGTTGCCTCGCTGACTAAACTGACGTATTAGAATTGCTATGTATGGTATATAAAATCACGGCCCTTAGTGATGCATAAATAATAGTTAGCTAAATATTATAAAAAGGAGTAGATATATTAGAAAGAATAATTACTAAATTAATGGTAGATATATTATGTGTGGAGGCAGAGATAATTAGTTAAGTAATCTTAATTAATTAATGACCAAATATACAGGCCGAGATAGGATTGAGTTCGTTAATTTGTGTGGCGATATGTTGTAACAAAGTAGGTAAAATATGATTTAATTTTTATCCGACCACAAAGTGAATATATAGGACTAAATTTACTCAAAACATTATATTCCTTAAAAAATAAACATCAATATGAGACAGAAGGCATGAGAGCTGCAGTAAATTGTAGTTTCCTTCTCCTTCTACGAAGTGTGAAACTGCCAATTATTTCAAGCATTTTTAAATCGCAAACAATGATACAAATTCTTTTACGTGAATAATTGGCCGGGACCTAACAGGAAAAAAATTTCGGAAAAAATATTATATTTTACGAAGCTACATAAACAAGTTTTGCTTTCAATAACAATAAAACGCAAGTTTTGGACTAAAAAAATAAGTTTGTTGCTAAGCTACGTCCTGAAGTTATGCAATTTATATATGTAACGAGTATCTGACTCACGGTAAAAAGGAGGAAAAAAACTTCCCTAGAAAATTACCTCAAACGAAAGACATTTTCTGTTTACCCAGAATATACTGCCATTAAAAAACACACACACATCACGCATATATATATATATATATATATATATATATATATATATATATATATATATATATATATATATATATATCAGAATAAAAGTGCGTAAAAATGTATATTCTGATATTAAATATGTTAGCAAGAATACGTTTTTTTATCAGAAATCTCAAATAATTGTTGTTTGCATATAAACCCGCTCTCTAGTAACTAAATTTATGCGAATATGTTTACATACATATTCATTTTAAACCAGAAAGAAGCGAACAGTGTGTATGGACACACACCACTCTCATATATACATATACGTGTGTATGTACACTTGTGTGTATGTATACATGTGTGTATGTATATATGTATGTGTATACACACACTGTGGTTGTGGCCTTCGAAACAACTTGCTTGTGAGATAAGCAAGTAACAATTACTAAGAGCGTTACTAAGCAGTAAACATTCTGAACCAGATATTTACACAAGCTGGCGAGTCAATGTTGTTCACGCGCTGTAAAATGACAACCAAATAAAAAAAGTAGTAATGAAAAAAAAGTAATGCCAGTATTAGATAGCAACAAAAAAAATACATTTAGTCGGTACATACAGGAAAACAAAACAAAAAAAATAGACAGACAAATCAAAAGAAGGTGCATGAAAATGGTGACAACACTGGACGTTAATGTGGGGAAAAATACAAACGAACATAGCGATTGAAATAGATGTAAACACACTACATAAGGAAATTAATAGAGTTCCTTTGACGACAAAAGATAGTGTCGATGTTTCAAATAACACGATTCAATAATGCTGTATTTTGGAAAAACACGTTGCGCTTGACAATGAAGTAAAGAGCATACATAAGTGAGAGAGTAATCCGACCAGAGAAAATATTCCACAGTGCTGCAATTATTATTAACGCCAGAAATACCTAATACAAACTTTATAATAATGTAACTAGTTTGTAATGATGGTGCTTGGAAAACAGCAATTAAACATAACGTCAGTACCACGGTCTAAGAGGAAGACGTCTTGACACTGCCTATGCTCTCCAGCAAGAGAATGTGACTCCTTCATGTCGCCGAGCGCCAGTAGTCATTTGGTGGAAGATTTATCTTGTTTACATCTCGCGTTTTAACATTGTGTAATTATTTACATAAAATAATGTTAATAAGGTAAGCTGATATAGTATATACATGTTCCATGTCCATAAATGCATTAGCATGTGTGGAACTGTTTATAAAAGTAGGTTGAAGAAATATATTGTGTATTACTGTTTTAGTGAACACATTCGAACAAAAACTATATTTCGTGCCCTACAACATTTTAGAATCGTTGCAATGTGCATCTACATGTAAAAGATTGAAAAATTAAATGTTATTGTTGTAAAAAAATGTGTTCCAATACAAAATTACGTTCCCATTTTTTTCTTCGATGTAATACTCGCAAATCCAGTAACAACTTCACATTTTAAGCTAAGTCAAATACAAGAACAAGACAAATCTTCCACCAAATTACTACTAGCGCTGGGCGACAAGAAGGAAGTCATATTTTATTCCTCAGTGTCAAGACCTCTCTCTACCTTCATAGACCGTGGTCAGGACTGATATTTCCCTTGGATATCTTACCTTAATTCGGGGGACTTTCAAAACGCAACTCAAAAAGTAAGTTCAGTTGACTGGACACTCCTGATCCAAACAGACCACACCTCTCCGACCAATTGGGATGAACTGGGCTCGTTACTAATTAAAAATGACAGTTAAAGATCACGGGTCATGTAAACACATCAAAATACAATTAACTCTCTTCCGTGAAACTTCTCCAAATAAAAAGTTCACATGTATGCACACATTTTCCGAATCAATGACGAATGAAATTTCACGCGAGTAAATGAGAGGTCGAACATGGAAGAACCGTTGTATGTGTTGCGTATGAGGCCAAACTGAGAAGAAACGTTAAGGGGTACTGATCCCTACCACTTTGGATTTATCTGTTTCTTCTCGATAACTTCTGTTCCAGTCGATGTATCAAAATTTTTGTCACGACAAGGCATAAGTACAAACTTAATCGATTTTTCTTTAATTGCTGGAACCATAATATATTCATTATTTTGCAACGGGAAACAGCTGAAAAGGAAAAATTGCTTTATTTACGGGAGCGACTACAGAGGCCACAACATTAACATAAACAATGTCATATGGATTCCAAAAAGTGAATGAAACAATAAACTATGCCTTGTCAGCGTGAAAAAGTAAAACAATGTGTATATTCCCTGATTTATAAGAAAAACCGCAAAACCGATGTGACAGGGATCAATCCCCCTTAAGGGCGACTGAGGTACGCGCATCACGCCACATCCCAGCCTATAAGTGCGTCACTTGCAGTCTTCTCATATATACACTCGCCTCTATAAGACATTCAGTGCAGGTGACATCATTACATAATAGTCAAGATATATTTGCTGTACTGGCCTATGCTAAGATAGCCCCACTTACGTAGAACCGTTTAAAACACACAACTTCGCCTACAAGAAAATAATCTTCAAAGATTGTAGGAGGACATGAACTCACACACATGAAGCTGTCCTCTGCACACACTGGCCAGCGACATAGACATGGACAGGCCGCCAACTTAACAGTGCTGCATTACACATGCATCAAGTGTGTTGTATGTCGGGGAAAACTCTTAAGCAAGTGGCCAGAGTTTCAATTAACGAAAAGAAACAAAAATATTCAGAAGAGTGCGTTACGACAATGCACAAAAGAAACACTGTTTCGTAAACCTCTAAATTCCTTAAAATAAAAAAAACGGTCTCTCCAGACTATTGTACTATAAAATATTTAAATTGTATATTTGTGAAACTCAGATATTATAGTGCACTGAACTTTGATACAGACTTTCCATGTGCACTCTAGTTCAGCGTTCGGCAGGTAAGGGCGATGCGACACTTGATAAGTGCGACAACATCGCCTTTATTGTGTGCTTACTGTGCTTCTACGTCATTAAGTTACACGCGGTTGTTGGTTTTCTTCGCACTCAAACATTCTTACTTACGTAAGTACTTCGTACTTCCAACGCTAGTTAAGTGCGTCACAGTTATTGGTAGATGCTCATGCCAAATACCGACGTAACTTGGAGGAAAAAGATAATTTGCGAATTCGCAGAACAACTAAACACGAAACAACGGGTAATATTTTAACCTGCGAAGTAACAAGCCAGGGTTGTGCTGCTCTTGTACATAACGTTGTCTATGTGAAGACTGATAACAAACACAGTTACAAGAAATGTGAACAACTAAACATGTTATGTGCTCTCACATGTTAAACACATCATCTAAACAAATGCTTTCAGAATGCGGGCAATGGTATAGCATTTAATGTATAAAAGTGGAGCAGTGTTTTGTAGAAATATAAAACACGAAATTGTTTGGTTTTTACACTCTTAAAGATACACTAAATTAAAAATTATAAGTTGCGTTGCTCTACAACACTTTTTTTCTAAAAAACACTGTAAACGTTATCCTCGTTTGTCTCCTACTTACTATAACAAGATTTAAATTCCTTTTGGCTCAATTTCTCACTACACCGGTTATCTCAAAAGTAGTGTATCAATTTTAAATACAAATAAAACAAACAATATAATCTGTATTAGCGGTTTGTTTTGTGCAGATTGTTGCTGTGACGTTGTAGATTAATCACTAAAAGGCATAGTAATAAATCATATATCGCTGTAGTTGAAACTGTCTTCATAAATGGACAGTGTTATGCCAGCCCAGCGGGCTTACAACAGAAAATGCTTGTTCTCCATCAAAACACGGCATAAGAAGATGCATCAGTAAGTTTCGTGGCACTGTTAATGTTGGCGATAGACTCCGATATGGACGCTCAAAATCGTCGCGGAACACATCGAATATTTACAACGTCCGTGCATCAATGGCAAACTGTCTCCAAAAGTCACTTTGTCGTCGGTTCCAACAACTTGACATTGCTAAATTCTCGTTACACAGAATTTTAACAGCTGACTTCCACATTTCAATAAAATTCAGATTGCCCAAAGAATACTGCCTAATGAATCGCCAAAAAATTCTTGTAGTTTGCAAATAAATTTATGTTATAGGCATAACAACCAAATTCCACAAGAAACACATGATGAGCGATGAATATCATTTAGACCGTGTCAATAAACAGAATAGCCGCACCTGGGACACAGAACAGCCAGACATTACCCACGAAGGACCTCGTCACGAACAACCGTGTTACAATGTGGTGTGCGGTAATGGCGCATCGTGTGTATGGTACGTTCTTTTATTCAAATGCACAACGGAAGGCCGTTACAGTGAATTGTGAACATTACAGTGGCATGTTCAATACTTCTTAAACATTACGTTTGGCTATGGTAACAATGAACTGTGGTTTCAGCAAGATGGTGCAGCCTGCCTTGCGGCTCGACAGACCATGGCAATTCTTCAAGAGATGTTTTCAGGTCGGGTAATGTCTCGTAATGGAAAGATCAGCTGGTCGTCGAGGTAATCAGATCTCACGGACCCTGATTTTTGTGTGTGTGTGTTTTTTTTAGGACAGTGTATACATGAATAAACAAAGGACGTTTGCCTCCTCAAAGAGAACATAAGCATGGCCATTCGCGATCTTTCACAAGAGACATTGGAGGCCATGCAACATGTGTTACAGGTTCGTCACTGTCAAATAGTGGCTCGTGGACATATGCCTGATGTTGTTGGTTACTAATAAACTTCTGGCTACATGTTGTCAATATCTATGGACATTTCAGTTGTAGCACTGTTATTAAATATTTCATCTGTACTTCAAATATATACACTACTTTTGAGTATCCTGTAAAATTTACACTCTAAGCATAGCGACATAAGAGAGATCAACACATTTCCTTTAAAATCGCTTTTCCTACAATACTTTTCCCACACTAACGTTTCACATACAAAATTATTTGTCCTAGAGCAGTTTACTCAAATAGCGCTTGCCTGAAACTTTATTTTTGTGGTCTGTCGTTTTCGCAAACATGGTTTGACTTAGATACTTTTGTCCTATAAAAGATTTTCGTCTCTAGAATATCACTTAAATCCACGCCTACGCCAGTTTTCTCCGAAAATCTTAGCTCTAAAGGCATTTCCCCAGAGGGTTTTTGCACTAACTGAGATGTGTTTATCAAAACATTTACCAGACAAAAGGGCGTGGATCGCACGTTCATATCTCTGAGTGAACACGTCATGACGACAAGAAAGAGGAGGAGGTGGGTTGACGGGTCTGGAGGTGAGTGTGAGGAGATGTACGTCCTCACTCAACACCTGCGTTGTCGGCGAAGAAGGCCGCTGTCCAGCTTTCACCTCGCCCTTCTGCTCCTCTATGGAGAGGAGAGATATACGGGGACCAGTCACACAAGGGACGTCATCGCAGACCCTGCTGACGGCGAGACCTCTGGCGTCGACGTGCCTAGTCTGGCCAAGTGGCCCACCAACTATCTCGCAACATGGCGCCCAGCATCTGACCTGCTGTGTGAACAGCAAAGGAAGCTTAAACGAAGTTAGGTGGAGCGGTGGTAAAATGTTCGTCTCGTTTGTTTGAGGGCACGTAAAATGCTTAGTAAATAAATATTTTTAAAATAAATAAACGAAGACTTCGAGAACAGTCTTAGTATCGATTTACCTACTAGCGTCAGAGCTACCAGGCAGCAAAAAGAGAAATATTAAATTTTTACCGACCACCATTAAACTTGAAAACACTGCCTCTGACGACATTCCGAGTGAAGAAACTGGGATATTTCGGCCAGCACTTAACATATAGGTTTCTAGCTGTGGTGAAGAGTGACATGATGTGAGTACGGAGCAGTGCCGAAATTAAGTGGCGGGGGAAACGGCAGATCCCCGAGAAAACCCGCCAAACAGCAGTATCGTCTGTCACGATTCCCAAATGCGAGAATCCTAGAACCGATCCCGCCAGGAATCAAGCCCTGATCACTTTGGTGTGAGGCAAGTGTTCTAGTCACCACGCCATCCGCTAACCAATACGACGTTCCAAGATATAAAATATATTGACTGCTGTAATTTCTTCAAAATGAAAGTTTCGCTGCTTATGGACCTAAGTTAATGAGCTAAACTCATACTGAAGAAAGAGACGACGACGTTCGGACAACTCTGAATTACATGTCGAAATGGGTTTGAATTTTTAATAAATTGTGAGGCACAGGAAATTTTCGAGCAATTTATTGACCGCATATTATAATCGACTGTACTATGCATACTCAAGCCGGGTATATTCGTTCATTGTCTGTTGTTCCAGTCAGTTGCAGCTGATAGACAAATGGTCGTGGCTTGAATATACACACGACAGTGGGCTCTGATGCAGATGATCGAATCCGCGACATTTTTCTGTCTCTATAAATTGGTAAAAATGTGGGAAATTTTTTTTGCCAAATTTTTTAATTTAAAAACATTTCTATGAGCAATATTTAAATTGATTTGAGGTATATCGTCTCACGTTCACCTGTTGTGAAGTATATAATTGAAGTTTTCAACACCGCACACACGGCAGGGAAAGTGCTAAGGTCGTTTATATAACGTATCAAAGTGCTATGTTTGTCACGTGTTGTGTCACATAGCATTCACGTGCCTTCAATGTTGCTGAAGTATTTGACTGGTCAGTTCACTCGCCTAAGGCACTATAAAGAGCCCTACACTCGCCTTCTACGTCAGCGATACAGGCTCTATTCCCTACGTAGTTGATCCTGATTATAGTACGTGATAAACGTGTCTGACGTTGCTGTTAGCCAGCTGAATTTCTCGATCTCTTGTTTCAATCACCATAGTGTTCCGTGACTGCCTATTATTAGTTATATCGTTTCAACAGGTACCAAGCAACACCGATCATAATTTAATACGTATATCCCCATATTTGCTGCTTCGAGATAGGCAGCACCCTTAAATTATACAACACACAGCATGTGGAGCCTAAAAGAAAGTAGTGTGTAAGGTCACGGCACGTCATAATCAGCAACTTCTCCGGTGATAAGACTTATCACAGTGTGTACACGAGCATGCAACAATGTCGTGTGACGTCACCTTACAAGGAAGTGTCAATGTTGTCTGCACGTCACGTGATCACACATGACACGTTCCAACAATTTACTGTTGCAGTAATATGACGTTAATGTGACGTACGTGCACTCCATATCATGGCACCTTGCTGTGCTGTCTGAATAGGCAGTCCTCAAAATAAGTTCCCTTCATCTGAAAGCAAATACAACAGTTACGACGATATAGTCCATACATGTTCTACTGACCAAGCTATCTTTTATCAAGGTAGTCCTCGCATGGAGCATGAACAAAGATGTTACGTGTCAGTCGTGTTACTTTTTACGCGACACTGCTAAACTCATTAATTTACAGTAGGATCATTAATTACCTATTACAGCACGCCTATTGTAAACAATATGGTTTGAGGCACTTCACAATTATTAAAAATTCCTTCTTTGAACTTCTCTATCTTGAAACATACCGGCATGATACGTACAACAGAAACACAATAGCTTGGCTTTGCACCAAATACACAATAAAATTACAGGATCGCCACATCACGTTCCATAGAAAAACAAGAGTCTACAAGTAAATCACTGAGCGGCAATAATGTGTCAACAGTCTCGCCTATATTGCGTGCAGACAGAGATGAAAGCACAGACGTCGAGGACTTGGCTGATGTACAACGAACAAGGGAGGGGCATACAGCCAGACACTTTGCTGACGGCAACACGACAGCCCGGGGCGTCTACACCTGCCTTCATAGCCGTCCTGACCTTGGTCCAGGTCAAGGAACTGCAGCGACTATTTGGGCAGCACGGATGATGGCTGGTCCTACCCCTACCTGGCGGTAGTGTCCACTGTCACTGCCCTTGCGGCGTCTAGCATAGCCGTCCTGACCTTGGTCCAGGTCAAGGAATTGCAGCGACTATTTGGGCAGCACGGATGATGGCTGGTCCTACCCCTACCTGGCGGTAGTGTCCACTGTCACTGCCCTTGCGGCGTCTAGCATAGCCGTCCTGACCTTGGTCCA